>JAYKQN010000003.1:30580000-30592500 GCA_036785175.1 Eupleurogrammus muticus
TTCTTCAGCTCTACTGGGAGAGATAAACACCATTTGTTCAAAGGATTTTCCACAATTGTGTGTTTTAATGACACAAAATGCGTCGATACACATCTCCCATAAGTGTTGAAATGGCTTCAAAATCGGTTGTGGAGTTCCCACGTGAACCTTGAAACAGGTTTTGCTTCCTTTAATCATCACGGCCTACGCTTCACATCAGCTTCAATTAAATTCAAAATGCACTTTTGCCTCGAAGGAGTATTTTTCTTTTTGTCTTTTATTTTTTTTGAATCGCTCAGGAACTCCCTGCAGAAAATCATCTCTCTTCTTCTTTCTTACTTGTTAATTCAGGGTTTTTTTATTTTCTGAATAAACAGAACACGTCGCCGACATCACGGAGAGGCTGGCTCCACTCTATCGTGATCATTTCTGCTCAAACCTACTGACCCACATGAGGCGGAAACACATGGAGACCACGGAAGCCCGGCCCCTGATTCAGAGTCCTGTAAGAAAAATATATGGTGGATGTCCAAAATGTCTCCAATACTGAGTGTCTCTGGGGGCTCAAAGTGACCCAAACTCGGACTCTGTGCTCCAGGACGACGTTGCCCACGCTGAGGTCATGTTGGAGGGGACGATGCCTCAGTACCTGGACGGGGTCTGGACACACCGCCACCTACAGGTCACCAGCGGCTTCACAGTCGAGAGCCGTGACACCAAAGAGGTACAAAACAAGCAGGAATCTGTCTTTTTTAATCGACTCTGTGCATGTGATTTTAGATGTGTTTTTTTTTTTTGCTCCAGGTATTTGAAGGCGGTTGGGGCTGTAAGACGGAGCTGGCGCTTTGTGGCTCTGAGATCTGCACCTCCATACGGGAGCATCGTGAGATAGTGGATGACATGTGCCGACACATCACTGGTATGCTGTTTCACTTCTATCTTTTGGCTACAGGCGAGGCAGAAAGTACAGTAGGAAAGCTGCTGTTCACATCGTCCAAACCTTAATTTAATCCCAGAAATTGGGTAGCCCCTAACCCTGAAAATCCAGAAGCTTTCCCTACTAATGAAGGTCAACCATTCAGAGTCTGGACCCGACCAGTATGAGATCAGTCCTTAAATATTAGGGGTCACCAACCCTGGTCCTGGAGGACTACTGTGGGTGCAGGTTTTTGTTCCAACCAGGCAGTAACACCTGATTTTACTAATGAAGGTCCTTAACAAGGACTCTAATGGTTGATTATTAGAATCAGGTGTTACTGCCTGGTTGGAACAAAAACCTGGACCAGGGTTGGTGACCCTTGGTCTAGCTATTCAGCTGATTAGGATACAGCACTCTATCCACCACTAAGGTTTTAGAGTCTGAACACCCACCAGTATGAGACTAAACCTTATATACAGTAATGGTCACATAGATTTGGAAAATCACATCATCAAATCAAATTCCATACATGTTGGTGTATGGCCCATTCAGGTTCACACCCAAAGTTCCGAGGACACATCATCCTAGAGGATTACTAATGAAGGTCAACCATCAGTATTTAGCACTGCACGTTACAGAGACAAGAGTCTAACTATTGGCCCAATGGGGTGCAGCACTCTATCCACCACTGAGGTTTCAGAGTCTGGACCCCCACCAGTATGAGCCCAGTCCTTAAACATGAGGGGTCACCAACCCTTGTCCTGGAGGACTACTGTGGATGCAGGTTTTTGTTCCAACCAGGCAGTAACACCTGATTCTACTAATGAAGGTCCTTAACAAGGACTCTAATGGTTGATTAGTAGAATCAGGTGTTACTGCCTGGTTGGAACACAAACCTGCACCCATACCAGCCCTCCAGGACCAGGATTGGTGACCCCTGTGCTTGTAAACCTAGAAAATGTCATACTCTGTCCTCCAACCTGTTTTTGTTCTGCCGGTTTAGACCAACCTTTATCTAATCAGTTCGTACGACCAAAAGTTCAGAAGACACATCATCCTGGAGGTTTAAACTGTGATACGTAACAATAAATGCAAAGAAATAATATATTTCCCATTACAATCAGTAATTTCCTCTACATTCCACTTTTTAGACCAGGGGTCACCAACCCTGGTCCTGGAGGGCCACTGTCAACCACTAGAGTCCTTGTCCTTGCTAAGGACCTTCTTTAGTAGAATCAGATGTGTTACTGCCTGGTTGGAACAAAAACTTGGACCCACAGTAGGACTCCAGGACCAGGATTGGTGACCTGGAACACCTGATACCACTACCCACTGTTTTTTGCAACCACACCCTGATGAGGGCTTCCAGCAGGCCTCCAAACCTTTCCATCCATCTTCATTTAATAAAGACTCTAAATAAATCAGTCTCAGTTTAACATCCGTGTCTTTGTGGGCGTGTGTCAGGTAAATGTGACGGTCGCCTGGCGTGCTGGAACTGCCCCACGGCTTTCCCCGTCTTTATCCAGCACCCTCACTGTGTGCCGGTGTGTCTGGCCACCTCCTCATACCGGGACCAGACCAGGTGGGCCAACACGCTACGAGCCGCCATGCAACATCAGAGCTCAGGTGGCTCCCTTCAAAGTACCAGTTCCGTTTTTTTATTTCCCCTGATTACGGCTTGTTCTCTTAATAACATCCTCCATGGTTGTTAGCAGTTCCGCTGGATTCACCGGAGTCGAGGGCTTTCTTTGAAGCCGTGTCGGCCCTGAAGAGGCTCAGAGGAAGCAGTCGAGCGACGGTGCATCCGATGGGCAGCGAGGAAGAGGTGAGTGTGTCATCAGAGGATGCTGCAAAAGCGGAAATATTAGGAGGTGAACGTTTTGTATTTGATACTGCTAGTCCAAAATTGAGTAGAAATATCGAATTCCACCGGGAGATCATTTATCCTGTCAATTTTTTTGCTGATTTAGATAAATTTGGTCATTTTTTCTTTAAAAAATTTCAAAAATAAAAAGACATAAGCTAAATTATTTGCCAGTAGAATAAGATTCTACTTAATTCTAGATTCTAGCATCTCCATATTTTTTCATTCTTTTGCACATTTTCAAGTACTAAATCTCCATTATATTACCTGCCACTCATCATACAAGAGGTACATGCATTTTAACCCATCATCCACAGTTCGTAATTGTCATTCTTTCTCTGTTTTATATTCCTAGTTGCTTCCGCTCACTCTCTTTGCTCATGCAGGTGTTGGTGAACATGGTGATGGAGGAAGTGATGTCATACCTGAAGGTCCAGGTGTTCCCCAGGATCATGGTGCACCACGGCAGAAGGAAGAGGAAGCAAGTCTGGATCAATGTGAGGAAAGAACAGACGATTCTGCTTCACTGGTTGTATAAACCTCATAACTTATTTTAAATCAACTGTGACGTTGATGTACCGATAACTTATTTTCAATTAACCTTCAATCTTTATACTCTCAAAATCTGTGTATGCAGGGCTGTAGCTACACTTGAGGACACCAAGGTCATGATCTCATGTGTTTGCTTTACTTAAGTTTTGATTTATTTTAAGTTGTCCCCTTAGGATACATTTCAGAAAATGTTAAATAAAGCCAAAAAACAAATACATGAAGCCCACCTATTTATCATGCCTTCCACACGGAGATGCTTGTGTATTTGATTAGTTAAAAGTGAAACTTAACTCCAACTGCAGCATTTGAAAGAAGACAGAGGAAGACCAAGCAAAGAGGAGAAAATTGTAATATTCTAAAATAATGGGAAACAAAGTGAAGTAGCCTACAGATGCATCAGTAGATGATAGAGATGTTAAACTATAACCTACTATAAATGTAGTTTAGGATTAAATGCAAATGACATGCATGTTTAGTCATATCCATCAATAAAAAACTATGATGTTTGCATGTTTGGATGTGACTAAACAAGCATGTGATTGTCTTTGAAATATGCTGGCTAAGGCCTGTGTGTGTGTGTGTGTGTGTGTGTGTGTGTGTGTGTGTGTGTGTCAGTTGGTGTCAGAGGTTTACAGGATGGCAGGGCAGCAGGTAAAAGCTGCAATGGCAGCTCTGAAGCAGGAGTTGTCGCTTGGTCGTCCCGATGTGGAGAGACAGATCTCTGCAGGGCTGCAACAGGCCGGTCTGCTGCAAGACTGCATCACCGACGCCATCACAGGTGTGTGTGTGTGTGTGTGTGTGTGTGTCAGGAAAACCTGGGATGAAACTGTTCTCTTCCCCCCCTTCCAGAGGACATGTACAGGTCGATGTTACAGTCTCTTCTCCGGACCATCGTCCCCAGTCTGGACCGCACGCTGCAGGGCGTGGCCACGCCCACCTGTGATTCGTTCGCGTCCACCTGGCACTACTTCCTGGAGACGTGTGAGGACGTCCTAGAGCTGGCTTCCAAAAGCTCGTCGGTGAAGGATATAAAAAAAGAGGTGACAAGCTAGTTATGATAATTTAGAGCTGCAATTTTTTTCCACTATTCTTTCCAAGCAGATTTTCGATTTGATTTGGATCTCTAGTGCAAACAAGTATATGAGCTGAGCAGTTGATTACAGATGCAAAAAAGCACCACCAACAAATTTACCATACAGTCATCAGATCACATCTATAGCATTTTTCTCATAATTACTAACATGTTCAAAAAAACATAGAAATAGGGAAATACCTAATATTTTATCGCATTACATAAGTTAAACCTGTGAAATAAAAAGGTTGAGGCAACAACACAGCACCAGTATCAGTAAGCTAATAAGTATACACACAAACATAGTATACAGTAGTAATATATTATTGTACATACTGTTAAATAGTATATTACTACTAATAATGGTATAACTACTATAATAATAACAGCAACAATACATAATATCAACATATGCAGTTATTCTCCAGCTGCATATGTTGATGTTGTTGTTCTTTATTCTTATTAAAAGTGGATTCAGATGAAGATTTCATGCAAGTCACAGCAGAGAGAGGACATCGGATCAAAGCGATCCTCGGGCGACGGGGAAAAGCGATTTCGTACATTTCTTTTTGATCGCTTTAATATTTGCCTGGCAGCAATTATGTGATGGAATGTGTGAATTTATACCAGAGGCCTGAAATATATTAACGTTGTGTTTAAAAAAAAATCGTAGATCAATGTAGGGGAAAAAAACACAAGCAGGCGCCTCGTCCAAGTATTTTCTACTGCAGGGCTGCCGGTTCCATACCGGCCCGCGTGTTCTAGAAATCACACCTGATTCTAATTATTAGGATTATTAACTCCTTATCAAGCCCTTGACAAGCTTCAGCTGCTCGAGATTCCCTAAAAACATGCAGAGAAGCAAGGGTTGGGCGGCCTCGTTCTCGTTGGGTTTAAAAGGAACAATGCAAGCGTTGGTTCCGATGGAACCATTCGGAAAAATCCAAGCTCCGATGGTTCCCGATGACGGCGTCCTTACGGTGTTTTTTTTATTCCCAGGTGCTGTCCCCACTGGGTGGTCTCGGACCAGATGACCACAGGATGTGGCAGTGCTTGAACCGGCTGGAGGTCGGTCAGGAGGAACGCGTTTGGCTGCAGGAAACATGGGGGGTACACAGTGGAACCTGGAAACCTTTAGTACTCAAGGCTCAGGACGCGCTCTACAAAGTATTACACTCATGCACCTAGCAATTTAAGATAAAAAAGTGCAGTTTTCTTCCTGGGAGTAACATGCATTGCGTAACATTCGGTCCTGTTCTTTCCCAGGTGGTCGACGTGTGTGCTGTGATGTTCCGCAGGTTGGTCTCCAGATACCCGTGCTCGTCCCTCGATTCCTCCGAGCTCACGGCCGTGCTGTGCAGGGTCAAAGACAGAGTGGTCAAGGTGTGTCGGATCAAAACAGCGTGTTTTGCATTCATGGGTTTAAACTGTCTGTAACCATCTCTGTCCCACATACACGTGCAATGCAAATGTAGCACTTGGAGGCACAACTGTCGGCTCTTCGATCTCAGTTGATTCTGGAGGCGATCCTGCACATCACCCTGCCGGCGTTTGCACGTGACGTCGGGGCACGGGTGGGTGTTTTTAATTTCCTAATGTGTGCATGTTTTTCTCATTGTTTGGTCTTCATTAGTAGAGTTTGCCTGTGAAGGTCATCGGCCATCCAGGTCATCTTTATCTTGTAGAGAAATGTCACCATTTATTTTAAGACTTCTTCAGTTCTGGTGGAATAATTGAACAGAACTGAAGAAGTATCCAGTTGCTTTTTCCTCTACAAGACATTTCGTACGGTTTTAGGACCTGTCCCATTACGCCGCCATGGTCCGCTCGGATCAAGCCGCCTTCATCCATCCCGACATTATCTTCCACTCCATCCTGAGAGACAACCTGGCTTCTTATATCCAGTCAGGTACAACGAGTGACGAGTCATTTTAAGAAAACTGATAGAATAATGTATTTATTGTTCTGTTCGGTAGACTCATTACTCCTCAGTTATGATGGTGCTATCTCAGCTCTCTAATTCATTACTGCATATCTGAAGAATGAAATTCCAAGAAGCAGTTACACGCTTTTATAAATCAGCAGAAAACATGTCATAACAGGGAAGGAAACAACATGATTACAACATACTTTTCTTGATATCAAACCTTTAGAGGAACATGCTTGGTTTCGTAAATCAGATTTGTTGTTTTTTCTTAAAGAAGAAGTTCCCATTGCCTTTTCAGCTAGAGAGGTCATCCTAACTATCTTTACATCCGTTATATTGGCAACGAAACTAATGTTCTCTTACACTTCTTCTTTCAAATCCTACGGATGTGGTACGATTTGTCCGGAAACTTTTTAGAATCTCTTATTATAACTCTGTCAGGCTGAAATGTCCAAAGGGGAAATCAAGTGTTTTATTAAGGCCACAATTTAAAGGTGCAAGAGTCTAACAGTTCAGAAAGTGGGATTAATCTTTTCAAACCATCAATTATAAGTGTTCCACTTAAGCATTTCAATCATCAATGTTAGGGTAGAAAAGCTTTTAGGAGTAAGGAACAATGATAAGTCTATGAAGATCCAAATGTTTTATTACAGAATATTAAGTCAAATCAAGAGGTCAACCATTAGTATTTAGCACCGATCATGTTACAGAGACAAGAGTCTAACTATTCGGCCCAATAGGGTGCAGCACTCTATCCATCACTGAGGTTTCAGAGTCTGGTATGAGACCAATCCTTATATAGCAGGGGTCACCAACCCTTGTCCTGGAGGGCTACTGTGGGTGCAGGTTTTTGTTCCAACCAAGCAGTAACACCTAATTCTACTAATGAAGGTCCCTAGGAAGGGTTCTAGTGGTTGATTAGTAGAATCGGTTGTTACTTCCTGATTGGAACCAAAACCTGGACCCACAGTAGCCCTTCAGGACCAGGGTTGGTGACCCCTCGTATATACATTAATGGTCACGTGGCGTAATCCTAAACCTGGAAAGTTCCATCCTCTGTCCTCCAACCTGTTCGTATTTGGACGGTTTACACCAACCTTTATCTAATCAGTTTGTACGACCCAAAGATCAGAGAACACATCGTCCTATAGGACTACATCAGGTTTAACCAGTGATACGTAGCAACAAATGCAAAGAAATACAATTTTTACAATCAGTATCATTAATTTCCTCTACATTACACTTTCTAGACCAGGGGTCACCAACCCTGGTCCTGGGGGACTACTGTGGGTGCAAGTTTTTGTTCCAACCAGGCAGTAACACCTGATTCTACTAATCAACCAATAGAACCCTTGCTAGGGAACTTTATTAGTAGAATCAGGTGTTACAGCCTGGTTGGAATAAAAACCTGCACCCACAGTAGTCCTCCAGGACCAGGATTGGTGTTCCCTGGTCTTGACCAAGGCTATGTAGAGAAATTCCAAATTCAGTGTGTGTTTCTCCTGCAGTGATGAGGTACTCCCTGCCACAGCAGTTCGTTCCTCTCCCTGCCAGAACCAGCACCTGCCAGACCACCGACGACCCACAATCCTTGATGCTGGCACCGAGCCCTCCGCCTGACTCGGAGGACGCCTCGGACGACTCGGGAGACCTCCCCCTGTCCTCGCCTGATGCAGGAGAATACGTTCGTCTCACCGAGCCGTGACTTGAACTGGGTGAAAAACCTCCACCAAGGACATATCGGGTATCTGGGTTTTGTCTTATCGGCTCGATTGTTTTTATGTGACACTGGGTGCAGATCGATCCAGTTCAGTTCAGTTTGACTTTTTTAATCCCTGAAGAGCGATTCAGTTTGCAGTAATGATGGCTTATTAAAACAATCAAGTGGGAATCCAACATCCACCCTCTGCAATAAACGGTTTTTAATCATTAAAAACCATCTGGTTTAGCAGTCCAGTAGCCCATACAAATGAATGAGCTCAGGTATCTGTTCCTCTTCCTCGGTGGTGCAGGACAGCGCCTCCCAGATGCCATAAGAGAAAAGGTCTTGGTCCATTATTCTTCTGGCTTTGTGGACTTCAGCTGGACTTCAATAATCTCGGAGCAGATTTTCACTAACTGGTTCAGATTGTTTCTTTCTCTTAGAGCTAGTCTGTTAAACCAGCGGATAAAAGAAGAAGTTAAATAGCTTTCAATGAAGGAATGATTAAAAAAAATCAACTTTAGTTGCAAGTCAAAGACAGTTCCTAGATACATGTAAGACTCAAGAATGTAGTGAACTAATAACCAAATCAACACTATCAAACATGAGGATTTGCAGTTCACTTTTATTCCTCAGGAATCAGGAATCTTTATCAAACAATGTCACACATGCAAAAGGTGGCGTATATGTTGTTATGTATGTACAAGAGTTGATCAGATAGTGGTATAGAGCGACTTGGAAGAGGAATATCTGCAAAGGATTTAAGAAATAGGGTGAAGTGGGAGGTGAAGACGATATTTCTTCTGGATTATTTAGTAGGATATAGTCCAATAATCCTTAAAACCTTGTCCACAAATTTCAGTTTCAAGCAATGATTTTTTTTTATGCACTGAATCAAGGCAAATTCAAAATCAGATAGCACTGATGCACTCCCATACATGAGCTTTATTCTTACGTTTTTACACCTAATATGCAGTGGTGGAAAGTAAATATAGGTTGTGCACAGTCAAACACAGTAAAATGCTTATTTCCAGCTGATGCTTCAGTATTTATAATCTAATCTAATGACGTCATATGTCAGGGGGATGAAATGCATTCCACTGCTTCAGTTACTAAGTAAATTCTGCTGTCCACCGTTTGAGCACCAGGACTCGTTTTTTCAGTTTTCCTGCTATGAATGACAATAAATGTGGAAAATCTCTACACATACAACATGTGAGGTGACTACAGAAGAGTCAGAATCAATTTATGCTGCTGTTACAGAGCAAATAAAATGTAAAATTGTGTTTTACTACAGATAAATAATATATTCATATTCATAAATAATATACTCAGTCTGGTTTTCTCATGCAATATATGAATAAAACTCACTTGTGCTCCCATATCAGAGTTTTTTTTATTTTAACAGGTAAAAGGCAAAGTATCAAGGGACATTTCTGTTAGAGCTGCAACGATAGTCGATTAATATATTATTATTACTATTTTATTAATTGACAACCATCCAGATCATCCATTCATTAATTGATTTGAGTCATTTTTAAGATTAAAATGTCCAAATTCTCTGGTTCCAGCTTGCTTTCTGTTTTTTTTTAGTATTCTATAATAGTAAACAGATGAAGTAAACCACTAAAATATTTGTATGAATAATCTATTGATTTATTGACTATTATAATAGTTGTTGGTAGAGTTTTTTAATCCTGAATTCCTGCACTTTTACTTGAAATTTGACTTTTTTCATGCAGGACTTGTCCTTGGAATGGAGGATTTTCACATAGCTGTATGTAAAACATACAAACTTTTCTGTGCACAGCTGCCAAACGTGCATTTTGTGTGTTGAAACAAAAAAAAGGCATTTTTCAGAAGGAACTTTTAATATCGTGCATTTATGAAACACATCACTATAATAATCATTTCAATAATCTATTGATTTATTGACTATTATAATAATATATATAAAATACAATGATAAAAGCTTAAATTGCAGGCAGAGGTCACCACATTAGTAGTTTATAGAGTTTTTTTTAAAGGGAAATACTGCACATTTACTTGAAATTTGACTTTTTTCATGCAGGACTTGTCCTTGGAATGGAGTTTTTTCCCATAGCTGTATTTAAAACATACGAATTCTTCTGTGCACAGCTATCAATGTGCATTTTGTCAGATGAAAATAAATGTCGTTCTTTAAAGGAACTCTTAATAGCGCGCAGATGACCGCGGGCTGTGTGACAGGACGCGTGTTTCCGCCCAGATCTGCAGCTGGAGCTGCTCTTAAAGGGGAGGACGCCGAGCGACGTAAAAACGACGAGGAGACGTAAAAAAAAAAAAAAAAAAAAAAAAAACGGGTAAAAAAAAATCTGTCATTTGTGTAATGGCAGAATAATAAACCGACACGGATTTTTTTTCTACCATGTAAGCGGTAAAAAAAAAAAAAAAAAAAAAAAAAAAACGGGACCTTCCCTTTAATTCAGCAGCCTCCTCCGCCATATATACACACACACACACACACATCTGCTGTCGGCGCAACGCAACAGCGGGACCCTTCGGCTTTTTCTTCCCCCGCAACATCCCGCTCCGTGTCCGCCGCGTCACCAGCGAGCGTCTCCCCCCCCTCAAACCCCCCCTGCCATGCCCCGGGTCGCCTCGCTTCTGTCCGCCCTGCTGGTCGTCGTCCTCCGCGCGCCGGGCCCGAGCCGGGGCTACTTCCCCGAGGAGCGCTGGAGCCCCGAGTCGCCGCTGCTCGCGCCCCGGGTCGTCGTCGCGCTCGTGTGCCGCAACTCGGCGCACTCGCTGCCGCTGTTCCTGGGAGCCGTGGAGCGCCTGCGCTACCCGAAGGACCGCATTGCGCTGTGGTGAGTAGCGGGCAAAACCCACAGCTCCTTATACTCTCAGATCATTTTAACATTTCTTTTTCCTAAATGGGGAATAAAGTAGGGCGTAAAGTCATTAAAGGAGCATCAGAACTCTCCGTGCGCTTTTCACTTTAATCCAGGCGAGGCCGCTGTGTTACTATCAAGATGAAGGGAAACGCTTCTCTCTCTCTTTTTTTTTTTTTTTTTTTTTTAATATTAAAAAATACAAAAAAAGTGGATAAAAGTGCAGCGGGGCTTCTGGTGGAGCGGAGCCCAGCGGAGGCGCTCGGAGGACGGGCTGTGCCAGCGGTTCATGCCCGTACGGAAAAAAAAAAAAAAAAAAAGTTCCATTCAGTCACGGAGTGAATCTCTCATCGCCCCCCCGCTACCCCTCCCTCCGCTTCCCTTCTAGACGCTTCCACATCTTGGTTTTCTGCAGCCTTGGCTCTTAAACACCGTGAGAATCCTTTTCTCTGTTTTAACCTTGGCACCTGAACCATCAACAGAGGCCATGTGCAAACAGGAAGAAGCTCAGAGGAAAAAGTAGACGCTGGAACTGGTGCAAAAAATGCTTAATTACAGTTAAAAGTCACGTTATGTAATAAAAGTATTATAAATGAAATAAAAGTACTTGCTGTTGTTATATTATTATAGTATGTATACTAATTAAAATCACTACGTACATCTGATAGAGTTGAATGTTTTAATGGATCAGTTTGGAGTCATTTAAAAATACTTGATAGTAGTTCACAAGGTGCAATGCAAAACGATTTAATTGCATGCAGGTGATGGGGTGTCAGATCAATAGAGATAAGGAGAAAGTGTAATATTGAAATATGGAAGTAAATGGGGAATGTGGGACTGTTCTATGTGGAGTTTGCATGTTCACATGTGTCTCCCATAGTCAAAAAAACATGCTGAGGTTGATTGGAGCATCAAATTTATGGATTTATATAATACATCGTGCATGTCCCTGCAGAGCACATGCTCACCATAAAGGCATGTGTGTGTTGTGTGCATGTGTGTGTGTGTGTGTGTGTGTGTGTTCCACAATGAACTGGTGACCTTTGTGTGGTGTGACCCCTGCAACCCCAGTGAAGAATGAGCAGTCATAGAAAATAAATTGACTGAGTATATCCAACTTTTCTTGTTTATATGTATTGTTTCCTTCTTCTTTTTTTTAACTGGTAAAAGTTTTTTTTTGTTAGTTTTTGGGTTTCTCCTTGTATGATGTTAGTGTCTAAGGACAGGGGACGTTGTGTTGCTTTAGTACAAACTGTAAAACACATTGGGGTGAATCTGTGATTTGTGATTTTTGGGCTATACAAAAAAATAAATGAACTTGACTGACATTTGCACGTACAGGACTAAACCTGCTTCACTAATTTCCACTACGGAGTACAGGTACTGTGCATGTGTAAATGTGTGTGTGTGTGTGTCCATATGAAACGCTCCGGCTGCTGCTGGAATGACCTCCTCTTCCCTCGGGCTGTTTTCCCTCCTGTCACCCAGCCCCCGGCCTTCCACATTGTCTGTGCCGCCGCCGCCGCTCACTTCCTCCTCTACTTCTGATCTCCCGCCAGCAGAAGTGTTTTTTTGAAGATTAGGCTAATCTTTTCATCGGCATTCATACCTG
>JAYKQN010000003.1:30597500-30602500 GCA_036785175.1 Eupleurogrammus muticus
TGCAATTCTTGACACGGGTGGAACAGAGTATTCTATATATTAAATATATGGATAAATATATCCATCTAGAATATGATAGATATATTGATAGCAGGAGGTTTTAATGAAGGTTTTTAGTATTGTGTGTGTGTGTGTTAAACTCTCTTAAAAAATAGAAAAACACATGCTGTATATCTAGTTTTATATTCTAGGGGTATTAACTATTTAAATATCAATATCATGATTTTTTGTATAATAAAATGGTACAAATGGACTTTCAGATGACGTGAAATCGACATGTACATTTTTAGGGGAATGCCGGATGCTTTTAAAACTCTTATTTTGAAAAGTTTGTCTCCTCGCACCAACCATTCCATGTATTTTAAGCATAAATGTTATGCCGTGGTTACCTGCAGTTTAGGAATACCACGTTTATTCTGATTATGTCAGAGGTTTCCTTATGCAGGAGTTTAACCTGCAACTTTCTTTTTATATATTAACAGTCATGATATGACATTTTTAAAACAATCAATCTATACTATTTGTTTGCCAGATGAACCTCTGCTTCCAGATACAGTTTCACGTATAGCTTTTATTGTGGATTTTACTCTTTGTTGGATATTTAAAACCTCGCTATCATTAAAAGTTGGGAGTGAGTGAGATGCTCCCTCTGTGTTACGCTTATCTCATCACTATGTAGTACTTCTGCTTCCACTTGTGTATTTCTATATTTCGTAGCATAAAAACAGTCCTGTGTGGTATAATACGAAGACAATGAGGACTGTGCGTGTGTGTGTGTGTGTGGTCGCGCAGTGCCAACACGCTTTATTTTATATAATATTTATATCAAGTTTTGACATGTTTTAAAGAAGAAAATGTCCAGATTCTCTGGTTCAGCTTCTGTTCTCTGATTATTTCGTTTTTTTTTATTCTTCTATAATAGTAAACTGATGATCTTCAGGTTGTGGACAAAAAAAGACATTTTAGGTTGAATCTCCAGCTTTTTTTTTCTTTTTCTTTTTTTAACATTTATTCTCAAGTTTTATTTTTATATCCTATTTTACTTAATGTTTGAGTAATTTTCAATATATATCATCAATATTCACATCATCAATAGTTTAATATAATATCAGTAGTAGGGCTGCAGCCAACCACTATTATGATATTTAACGTAGATTTGAGCTGTTTGTGTAAATATTTAATTGGCTCCTATTATAATCTCCTTTTTGAACAATTTGAACAAGGTTGAATCTCCAGCTTTTTTTTCTTTTTTTTTTAACATTTATTCTCAAGTTTTATTTTTATATCCTATTTTACTTCATGTTTGAGTAATTTTTAATTATAAAACGTCCAATTTCTCTGGTTCCAGCTTCTCTTCTCTGATTATTCTCTGGTTTCTTTATTCTTCTAAAACAGAATAACAACAACAAAAGACATTTCAGGTTGAATCTTCATCTTTGGGGAAACTGGAGATTGATATTTTACACCATTTAATGAACCAAACAACTAATCAATTAATCATTTCAGTAGTTGATAGATTAATTGACAATTATTTAAATCTTTAGTTGCATCTTTTTACAGCCTGATAAAGACTTTTTGTTAAATGACATATTGTATTTTTATATTTAATATGGTACATGGAGACTCACACGCCTCAGAAATTTCTTTCCAGTTATAAACCTGTGTGTGTGTGTGTGTGTGTGTGTGTGTGTGTGTGTGTGTGTGTGTGTGTGTGTGTTCACACCCCCCCCCCCCCCCCCCCCCTCTCCGCTCCGCAGGTGGTGGACTGCGACAACCTGCTCACCAACCCAGACGTGCTGTGGAAGCTCATGAGGGAGAACAAGACCATCGTGGCCCCCATGCTGGAGTCCAGGGCGGCCTACTCCAACTTCTGGTGTGGCATGACGTCACAGGTGATGCAGATGTGGAACACACTAACAGCTGCACGGACGCAAGTCCCTTCAAATTTGTCTCAAGTCTAATGCTTATAATTTAACCTGTTATTGTTAAAAACACCTTGATACAGCGCCATCATTCAGTTTTATGCATATATTGCCTGAGAAAACCTCAGCTACAACAAAAATTAGTAAATGAAATTTTTCAATTTAATTTCTTTGTATAGCCCAGAATCACAAATTGCAGATTTGCCCCAAAGGGCTTTACAGTTTGTACAAAAGAAAGACAACATCCCCTGTTGTTAGACCCTCACATCATACAAGGTAAAACTCCCTAAAAACCCTTTAATGGGGAAAAAATAAAACGGAAGAACCCTTTAAATAAAACAAAGTATTTTTATCTGTAGTAAAACACAAGTGTGTGTGTGTGTGTGTGTGTGTGTGTGTGTGTGTGTGTGTGTGTGTGTATATGTGTGTATATATGTGTGTTTTGGAAAAAAATATTGATCTGAACTCTTAATTAATGAATTTTGTATCGCAAAAAATTACGTTTTTTTTTTCTTGTTTTAAATAAATTATTTTTATCTGTGGGCGACACGGTGGAGCAGTGGGTAGCACTGTTGCCTCACAGCAAGAAGGTCGCAGGTTCAAGACCGCCTTGGGCCTGGGTCTGGGACCTTTCTGTGTGGAGTTTGCATGTTCTCCCCGTGTCTGCGTGGGTTTTCACCGGGTACTCCGGTTTCCTCCCACAATACAAAACATGCTCAGGTTAATTGGTAAACTCTAAATTGCCCGTAGGTGTGAGTGTGAGAGTGAATGGTGTGTGAATGGTGTGTGTGCCCCACGATTGGCTGGCGACCATCTGGGGTGTATCCCTGCCTCTCGCCATAAAAAATGCGCTGGGATAGGCTCCAGCAGACCCCTGCGACCCTGAGAAGGAATAAGCGGGATAGAAAATGGATGGATGGATGGATGGATGTTTTATCTGTAGTAAAAGACAATATTACTGTTAGAGCATCAATATATATCATCAATATCCACATCATCAATAGTATAATATAATATCAGTAGTACGGCTGCAGCCAACCACTATTATGATATTTAACGTAGATTTGAGCTGTTTGTGTAAATATTTATTTGGCTCCTATTATAATCTCCTTTTTGAACAATTTACAGAATATATTATATATAGTGTGATTCCTATGATTTTTTTTTTCTTACACATTGATCTAAACTTAACCTAATAATCATTGATTCTTGCATCGCAAATAATTGATTATTTTAAGTTTTCTTTTCTTTCTATATATATAAAATATTTTTATCTCTATTTTCAACATGAATCGATTCTGACTCTTTTGTAGTCACCTCACATCTTGTAGATTTGTTTTGACATCAGTTTTAAGTATAATAATCTTTTTTGGTTACATAGATATTCCATATTTATTATCATTTATAGCAGGAAAACTGAAAAATAGGCCTGGAGCTCCTTTAAGTGGTTAAGAGCGTAAATAAGGGAAGTTGTTTAAGCCACATGTATGCACAGTTTTAAAGAATGGTGATGGTGATTAAATTTTACATTTTAATTTTATTCCGTCCCGTTGGCATCAGTTTACACAGCTAAAAATACACCATATGATCTATAACATACACTTATGAAACAAACTGTTTCCTTGCTTAGTGTTAATCTCTAACATTTTTGCCATTTTCTGACAAACTAATCTGTGAATTGAGGAAAATATCCATTATTTGCAGCCCTGTACTTGAGGTAAATTAAAATACATGGAGCTGAGGAATCCGCGTTGATTTGAAACATCACTTATCTGGAAGTTTATCTCAGATTCATGGTCGTAATATCTGCAGATCACGTAGCACAGCCCGCAACAGCATTCTTTAATGTGAGGAATTGGCTGTGTTTCCCTCGTCATTCCGATTCGGCAGCGAAAATGAAGCCTGGCGATGAAGCGAGCTCGCTGCTGTATCACACGTTGTGTATTTGCATATCATGTTCGCACAGTCTAGCCGTCCTTCATCTATTTCTGTCCAGGACGCCTGCGAGAGCTGCTCTGCAAAAAAACAATAAGCAATCTGCCTCCTTCACAGAATAGAACACAATAGAAATGCATACGCTCAGGCACTCTCCATGCTTTTAACTGTAGTACACACATTTTTATTTATAATTCGGGTTTTAGTAGTGTTCAGTAGGACTCATGTTACTGAGTAAATGTTAAATTTAACAGGTCAGTTTGACCCAAGCTGGTTTGGTTTATGTTCTCCACATTTATTTATTTATTAATTTTATTTTTTTAGCATTTTAACAGCAGCTATTTGACGTCATTGAGGCTATTTCTCATTGTCCACTCACAATTTGAAAAATATACCTTTTTTAACATGCATTAAGTGGCTTAGAACCAACCAACGATTATTGAGTGGATTATTATTATTTATATATTATAATATATTATATATGACTTTAAGACCTGGTCTATTAAGATGCATCCTTATACTATAATGAAATATATATTTATGTTCAATTTTTAATGGTATATTATGATGTTTGCTTTGTTCCATGTTGACGCGTTTATACTCACTATTATAAGTAAATTATAATAAACTTATAAAAATGAGATTAATATTATTATTTAATATTCTTATTCCATAGCTTCTTGATTTTACTCTTAAATCACATCCGATTGCTGCATTTAAATCCATAATTTTCACATTTCGTGTAACCCTAACCCCCTGAGGAGGGCGAGTGAACACTGAGATAATGCCACTGCCTATGCAACAAATACTCAACGCTCGCTTACAATTTCATGATATTCACATTTCAAATTATTATTTTTTTTTATGCAAATTAAGCCACATTCCCTCAGCTCAGAGGAAGAAAATCCTGGTCCTGGAGTCACTGTGGCTGCAGGTTTTTATTCTAACCAGGAAGTAACGCACCTGATTCTACGAATAAACAAGGACTCTAATGGTTAATTATTAGAACAAAACCTGCTTTTCTCTCTTTTTTTCCTCATATCATTTCTTTGCTATTTATTTCTAGCAAACTTGAATCTTATGTACCAGTATTATTTAACTAGGCAGGTCAAATTTTTTTCAGTAATATTCAGTAATATAAAA
>JAYKQN010000003.1:30607500-30612500 GCA_036785175.1 Eupleurogrammus muticus
CAATGATTGGGACCAGCGGTCCCTTCTTAACCTGTATGCAGATGACACTCTAGTCTCTACCAGGGGTCAAGGACTGATGCGAAGACGAAAAAACGTGCAGCAACACATTCTGCATGAGCTCTATGGTCTGATTTAAAGGCCATAGACCATTAACCTGTATGCAGATGACACTCTAGTCTTTACCAGGGGTCAAGGACTGATGCGAAGACGAAAAAACAACAAGTGGTCACGTCTTTTTCCTTTTTTAATTTATAAATTAGTGCAGTGGCCATTTACATGTCCCAAAAACTGTAAATAATCTTTTTGCATTGATGCACGGAGGCATGCTGATGTCATTTAGACATTTAAACCTCTATGTGCATGTAGGGAACCTGATAATTAGTGTGTCGTGTTGTGCGTAATGTCTTTGTAAAACCATGAGAATGAGCAGCTAAAGAAGCTTTAGCACGTATTTGTGTCATCATCACGCCCGTATATAATCAATTGTTTCTGTCTCCAACCCTTTTTTTAAAATATATTTTTCCTCATACCCTCAGAGCTCTCAACAAGACTGACATAGAGTCCATGGGGATCAAGATGCTGCCGGGCTACAAGGACCCGTATCACGGTCGACCGCTCACCAAGGGCGAGCTGGGCTGTTTCCTGTCTCATTACAACATCTGGAAGGAGGTGGGTGAGCGGGCAGGCGACATTCATCCACATCTGTGTGGATGGGGGGTAATGAGCTGGATTTACTGGAAGTTACCAAATAATAAGCCAGGTTTTTTAACCATAAATGCAACCACGGGTGTTTAATTTGATGAATAACTGCTGGTTCTGAATAAATATTTAATATTTATTCTATCTATAAGGTCAGTCTGTCACTCACATTTCTCTCTGACTGTCAGATCTACCTAAACTTTTATATATACATCATGCCTAGCACGATTAGCTAGCTTTATGTCTGAATTTAACTCATTAAGTCCCAAAGTGACATTTACTAATCATCCTAATATAGAATATGTTTACCACTCATGGTACATATATGTCAAAATACAGATCTTTGGGAATATATATATATATATATATATATATATATATATATATATATATATATATATATATGAATGAATGAATGAATGAGACTTTATTGATCCAACAACGGGGAAATTTGTCTGTTACTGCAGCACTAAACTAAAGAAGATAAAAGCTATAAAAATACACAACACTGTGTACAAAATTCATAGAATTTGTTGATGATCCGCATACACAGTATGCATTATGGAAATAGAATGGAATGGAGAAAAAAAAATACTGATAAGTTGCAAAAGAAAAAAATATGCATAAGGAAGCATATACACATACATACATGCACGTACATACCGACATACATATACACATATTTGCATATACATACATGCACATACATACCCATGCACATACATACATAGCTAATGCATACTTAAGGTGCAGGATGTGTGTGTAGAGAAAAGTGACTACAGTAGATCAAGTATTATTTGGAAAACAAAAACTGTACTTGGGTACTCTTTGTAAGAGTTTGTGGCTTTAAACAGCAAAAATCATCTCTATATAGTCTTAAATCTTTTGTGTCTGTACCATTAATATTAATGAAGCCTCTCCTCTGATTGGCTGATTTGGCCGGTGCAGTGATTGTGCAGCTGTGACGTCACAACTTCACAGACGGCTCAAGTTTATAAATATGTGGAGCTGTGTGTGTGTTTCTCTGCGTTTTGAAATATGGGACAAAAAACACCCAATCAAATAAAATCAAGAGACCTCAGTTTATTGAGCGCAGTATTTGGAATATAACCATATAATATGTACATATATTTTTATTGGTACTTCTTAAACTTTTTATTTTAAAGGGATGGTTCAACAGGTTTATTATTAAAATCTTATAATCCAATAATTAAAATCCCACTTGTTATGTGACGTGTGATCCTGTCGTACCGGCTACATGACGCCGTCATGACTGGCTCATAAACCTTATGTCAACGCCTTAAACATTAATGAGCGGCGTCATTGAAAGTCTCACTGCAACGTTAACATTTAATTTGAGTAGGGTAATGTCAGCGACAGCCCGCAGGTTTGATTTACATGGTCTCGCTGCAGGATGAAGTCCTGAATAAAGAGGCGTAGACCAGGGGGAGGAACCCTGGTCCTGGAGAGTCCTGCTGTGGCTGCAGGTTTTTGGTTTAACCACCTGAGCCTAAAAATAAAAAAAACACCATCAGACATCAGGCTTTTCTGCAAAAATTGCAGCACTTGTCCACAACTACAAAAAAAGTGTAAGTCTAAGTTATTAACCATTACTTAAGTCCTGAAATTATACATCTCTCTTTTTTTAACGTTGAATATTTAACGCCTGCAAATATACAACACACCGCTTGACTCGATCAACCAGCCGAGACAGGCTCTGCATTCCCTCAATGAAAACCTGCTGTTGCAGATTCATATAAATTAGTAAAAAAAAAAAAAGAATGAATAAATAAAACAGTTTTTTCCACTGTTATATTACTGTTTTATTGTTTTCTTATTATTGACCATTATGCCTGTTGTTGCAAATTTGCAACATATCAAATTTTATTTATTTTTTGTGCAAAAGTGAAATGAATAATCTCAACATTATTCACCATTTAAAAAAAAAAAAAACACATAAAACATTTTTTTATACACAGCTATATAAATTCAGGGGTTAAAGGGTTAACTACTTATTTTTTGCACCATTTACATTTTCAATACTTTACAGTTTACTGTTTTTTTATGTGAAATTTCATCATCCTAATATAGTTTTACACCTTGTTTATCAAGGTTTTTTTCTGTGCTCTCTCTGATTGGGTGATATGAATATCTTCGAAGTGTGTGTGTGTGTGTGTGTGTGTGTGTGTGTGTGTGTGTGTGTGTGGAGACCGTACAGCTGTGACATCACAACTTCACAAATGTTTCTGAATACAGGCAGTGTCTGTTTCTCTGTGGATTGAGTGTTTTGTATCCTGACTACATGGTCTCCTGTCATATATTCAGTCAAATATCTATATAAGTCTAATGAATTCTATAAAAGTGGACTTAAATTTCAATAAAAATGGGGAAAAAATGTTTGTTCTGAAACTAAAACTGATTTGAAATGTACATTTAACACCACTTATGAAGGAATCTAACACGTTGACTGTACAAGTGATGAAAGTTTAACCCCCCGTGTGTGTGTGTGTGTGTGTGTGTGTGTGTGTGTGTGTGTGTGTGTGTGTGTGTGTGTGTGTGTGTGTGTGTGTGTGTCTAGATCGTAGATCGGGGCCTTCACACCTCCCTGGTCATAGAGGACGACCTCCGCTTCGAGGTGTTCTTCAAGCGGCGTCTGCAGGCTCTGCTGCAGGAGGTCACCACCCACAAGCTGGACTGGGATCTCATGTGAGTGCTGGGAACCCGGTGGGGTCACCGTGGGGGGTCACCGTGGGAACGAAATTCAGATTCATCCGTCACACGTGAAATGTCAGAAACCGCCGATCAAACGCTGAAAACACTTGTGGGGAGTAATGATTCTGAGCTGCACCTTTTTCACGCATCCGTCTTATAATAAAAAAGAGGAAAGAGCTACTACAGGAAAACGCGGTTACTGTTATTTTATTTAACTTTTTGTTGCATGACGTGAGGTGATTGACAGATTTTGCACTTTCAAGGCTCAGAATGTGGATCTATTTAATCATCAGTTGCATGACAAAGTCCAATATACGTGGATTGATGGAAAGATTTCATGTGATCTTCATCTATGTGTAATTTACGTTGCAAAAGGGGCATAAAATCTGTGGTAAATTTGGAAATATTTATACCTTTTAGGCTCTGATACAGCAGATTCATTTCCTACTTTGAGTGAAATTCTTGTCTATTTTTTTGGGAATATGCTGCTGTGTTTCAGTAGCATTCCTCATTCTTCACAAAACAAAGCTTGTTAAAACATGAATGCAAATGCATGGACAGAAATATAGTTAAACCAACTGGAATGGTCTTCAAAATATTTGACGATTCATCTATAAATTCTTATATGGTTCGTTGAAGGAAAAAGGTCAAAGAAATAAAAAAAAAATAAAAAAAACAGCTGACATTTAGCACCTAATTTAGCAGCTAGCTACTCTATGAAGAGATTTTTATTTAATATTTGCAAGTTTAACATTAAAGATCAAATGCATTTACCCCCTGATATTATCTAACCTTACATGACTTTAGTCTATGGCCTCTAGGGTTAAAATCTGTCCCACATGTGTTTAAATTCCCCATTAAGGGCCAACCTTTATTAACTGTGTCCTTAATGTTGTGCTTTTCATTACTGGTTAGTTGCTTCTGTACAGTGAACCATAGTTCATGAACTTATATTCTTCATATTTTGGTTGAACGTGGACCAAACATAGTTTCTTTTAATGATGTTCATTATGGCTGTGAACGCGTGAGTGAGTCCGATTTTATTAGATCCTTCCAGGTAAAAACCAAGCTAAAACTCCCAATGAACAGACCTTAACATGTAGCTGAAAACCAGCTGATCTGCTAACAAATACGCCAGAGCAACAGCCAGGAGCATGGAGGAAGGCAGCACCACAGCTATGAGCATTAACACAATGAATGAGAACACGTCTCTGGTTCTCTGTGGGCTGTGAAAATAATTTTGATGAATAATAGCTCACAGCAACATATTAGGAAAAAAAAGAACTATGAACTAGTTCATTTTTAATGTAATTTAAAAATTTTAATTATGTTTTTTTTTTTTTATGTGAAGTGATCTTTGAACTAGTTCATGTAGAATGTGAACTTTTCCGGGTATGGTCCTGAGAAAAGGGGGAAAATACCTCATACTTTTTTACAAATACAGCTTTATTATACATGATGTTAAAATTGATATATTTATAATTTTCATAAATAAAAAAATGGTTAATTTCATCAACCCAAGTCCACATTGAAAGTGAGATTCGTGTTTTATTTAAAATACCTGTTCCAGCACAGCAGAGATAATAAGG
>JAYKQN010000003.1:30622500-30682500 GCA_036785175.1 Eupleurogrammus muticus
TAACAGGAACATTGGGTTTTAATACAGATAAAAACACTTTATTTAGTGTTGGAGCTCAGGTTTAACATGGGATTCATAATGAAACTCAATGCTGAACCTTCACCAGGAGGTTTTTTTTGTATTTCAACAGCTTAAAGTCCTGTTTTCAGTGGTCAGATGTTAAGGGGATTTACCGACGCTGTGGAAGTGATGAACATCCTCAACTGGGAGGAAAAACTAGTGTTCATGGTGACGAGTCTTGCAAGTCAATAAAAGATGGAGAATCCCACTTACTTAAGTGTGTTAACATTGACTCATTGTGTCTACTGTATAAAACCAAGTTATACTTCCATTTTTATAGTATCAGATACGATAAGATAAGATAAGATAATCCTTTATTTGTCCCACAAAGTTGGTAAATGAGCAACAGCAGCAGGGACAGAGAAATGCAAGAGAAGAAAGATTGCACACAGAATATAACAATAATAATAATGTATACAATATAATATAATATAGGATATATGCTTAAACAAACAGGAAGTGACATAATCAGTGCCCCCTCATTTGGACCCAGTGGGACCACACCAACGTTTGTTTCTGGAGGTCTAGGTCCACTTGATTCTGACCCACACTTTAGGAATATGGACCCAATGATTCTGACTTAGGGTCGTTTTTACACCACTTGTTTGATTTATTTTTGTCCACACCAGGCGATTAAAAATGGCGGACCACATCATTCAGTGTGGATGAAGCAGACCCAGAAAACCTGCTTTTGGAGGTCTTGGTCCACTTGATTAGGTGCGACTGATGCATTTTATACCATGAAAACTAAACCTGAACCTGAAAGTTGCTGTTTTTTTCAAAGAACTCATGTATAACAAATCTATTCAGATCCAGATCTGGACTCTGGTCCAACACAGATCACCATGGGGGGTCACGTCCATCTGGTGAGAGAAGCAGGAACAACAAAAGTTAAGAATCTAACTATGGTGAGAGTCTTTATCAGCTGTCAGTCAACATTAGGACCAGCAGGGACCTCAGTCCTGGTCAGACCAGCGGGGACCCCAGTCCTGGTCAGACCAGCGGGGACCTCAGTCCTGGTCAGACCAGCAGGGACCTCAGTCCTGGTCAGACCAGCAGGGACCCCAGTCCTGGTCAGACCTGCGGGGACCCCTGTCTTGGTCGGACCAGCGGGGACCCCAGTCCTGGTCAGACCAGCGGGGACCCCAGTCCTGGTCAGACCAGCAGGGGGTCAGCTATGGAGCAGGGCTGATTCCTTCAGCTCTCATGTCAGGGTTATGGCACATTTAATATCACGTTTAGAGTTTCTGTGGGATTTTAAGATCTTTGCTGCCGTTAAATCATCACATAATAATCAGTCTCTGGACTTCAGAGGTTCTGGTCCAGGGGTGGGCAGTCCTGGTCCTGGAGGACTGGTGTGGCTGCAGGCTTTTGTTCCAACCAAGCAGTTGGAACACACCTGATTCTACTAATCAACCGCCTGAGTGTTCGCTATGGACCTTTATTAGTAGAATCAGGTGTGTTACTGCTTGGTTGGAACAAAAAGCTGGACCCACACTGGCCCTCCAGGACCAGGACTGCCCACCCCAGTATCTGGTCTTTACGAAGACCACATGGCAACTGAATCTAGAGATGGTTCTGGAAAAATCTAACAAAGATGAACTGATCGACATGATCATAACTGATTGTTTTGCTAAAGATAGGGGCAGAACATTTGACCTCGGGGAACATGCTTTTTTATATTTTTATTTTTATTTTTACTGCTCTAGAATAAAGTGCAATTTCCCCTCCACTACATTAGGGGGCAGCAGAGTGTTCACAGGGAGCATACAGCACAGAGTATGAGTATGAAGTGTAGACACCAAGTGACACCATGAAAACATATTTAACAGGGATGAGAAGACAGGCGGAGAGAGACGGAGATAAAGAGACAAACGAAAGTCTCCCAAAGCTAAGACGAGGAAATATGACGAAGCGTTTGTAGCGCTTGGTTCACTGTGAAAGACCGGTGTCTTACTGAGTCTGAAATGTTGGAGACAAAGACATTTAAGACTAATTTTATTTTTTAATTTCAGATGCACTTTAAATCTTTAGTTGATAAAGCTATTCTTTGTTGTAAGTTGGTCCATATTTCTTTCTTTTTTATTCTCTTATACGTTAATAAGGACACAGTGTTTTGCAGAGGTACTTATAACAATTTATAGACTAATGATTCTATTTATAGTGACACAGGGGGGCGTGAGAGAAAATAATTGAGAAGCAGTGTGTTAAACTGAGTTTAATATAAAACTCTCGACTAACCTCAGATGCTCCAGTCCACATCCTGGACTCTTCTGAAGAGCAGACAGCAGCTTCACGTCCGATTCCTTCAGCTCATTTCCCCACAGGTCCAGGCTTTTCAGATGCGCAGGGTTGGACTTGAGGGCCGAGGCCAGAGAATCACAGCTGGTCCTCGTCAGACTGCAGTTCACCAACCTGAATAAAGAATAAAAAATGTGACCTCAGAAGACGAAGAAGTTCCTGCTTGAAATCAGAAATCTGTGTTTAAAGACAAAGAAAGTTTAAAACGTAAACGTTTAGAAGATGTAAACACTTCACACACACAATGTGTTTCCTAATTATTGAAAAATTATTACCCCCGCTCTTATTCATCAAAGTGGTTTGGTCCAACTTCTACATCAGTAGAGATCAGCAACTTCATGTCTGCAGTTTAATTTCACCACGACTGTCAGAATATTTATATCTAAGCACAAATGTAAAAAAAAATTAAAAATGGTGTCTGACCCCAGAGTCTCTAGTCGACAGTGTGGATTCTGCAGAAAACCACACAGCTGCGTCACTCCTGCATCCCCCAGCTCGTTCTTATACAGATGCAGCTCTCTGAGACAGGAAGGGTTGGACTTCAGAGCCGAGGTCAGCGAAGCACAGCTGACCTCTGTCAAGCTGCAGTGACTCAGTCTGGATTAAGAATAAACGACATGAATGAAAATCCATTTGTAAACCAACAAGATGTGTTCAGGGTTTACAAATGTCACCACAAAATTCACAGTGAGGCATAAAAAACACCTTAAGTGAATGCAAAAAATGGTATATGTGTGTTTTTTGAAGATTCAATATAATTTCTCAAACATTATTCACTAAAACACATTAAATATAAATCAAGTAAAACAAGTAAATTTGATCAGATTGAGTCATATGTTAATTGAGAGTATCTTCTGTATACAGATGTGACTTTAACAGTTAACAGTGGACATTTTCTACATCATCTTTTATTACTTCATTATAAACCCTGTACAGTGAACAAAATCATTTTCTGGATGGAACATCTTCATTCACATGTATGTTGTGCAATTTGATAATGTCAAATATACCGGATGTTTTTTTAACTCTCTTAAAAAGATTTAATATTCTAGGTGGATTAAATATTTTAAATGTATCATTCTTATTTGACATTTTTTAATTGGTTAGGTAATTGGCCTATATTATAGGCACGTATATGTTTCTATATATAGGTACATATGATGTAGTACATATAATAAATAATACAGTAATTGACCTATATAATAGGAACATATACATATCTATATCTATATATAGGTTCATATATGTACATATAATATATAACATATAATATGTAATATGTAATACAGTAAATGGCCTATATCTATATAGGTACATATATTCACCTATATATAGGTACATAGATATACATATAATATAGTACATATAATAAATATTACAGTAATTGGCCTGTATTATAGGTACATATTTGTACCTATGATATATTACATATAATAAATAAAACAGTAACCCCCTATAAAATAGGCACATATATGTATCCATATATAGGTACATATATTTACATATAATATAGAACATATAATATGTAATATGTAATACAGTAAATGGCCTATATCTATATAGGTACATATATGCACCTATATATAGGTACATATATGTGCATATAATGTAGTACATATAATATGTAATATGTAATATAGTAATGGACCTATTCTATATAGGTACATATATGCACCTATATTGGGTACATAGAGGAACATATAATATAGTACATATAATAAATATTAGAGTAATTGGCCTATACTATAGGTACATATTTGTACCTATAATATAGTACATATAATAAATAATACAGTAACTGCCCTATATAATAGGCAGATATATGCACCTATATATAGATACATATATGTACATATAATGAAGTACATATAAAATGTAATATGTAAAACAGTAATTGACCTATTCTATATAGGTACATATATGCACCTATATATAGGTACATAGAGGAACATAATATATAGTACATATAATAAATAATCCAGTAATTAGTCTATATCCATATATGTACACATATGCACCTATATATAGGCACATAAACCTACAATTGCCTCTGAGATCAACTTATTTTCTTCAGATTGATGGCACAACAATTGTCACATCATGTTCATCTCAGCAAAGAATTAAAAAAACAGTGTCTGACCTCAGTGTTTCCAGTCGACAGCAGGGATTCTCCAGAAAACCACACAACTGCTTCACTCCTGAATCCTGCAGCTCGTTGTTATTCAGATCCAGCTCCCTGAGACAGGAAGGGTTGGACTTCAGAGCCAAGGCCAGCGAAGCACAGCTGACCTCTGTCAAACTGCAGCGACTCAATCTGAATGAAAATTGAATGATGTGGATGAAAATCCATTTGTAATCCAACCAGATGAGTTTGGGTTGTAAATATTGAGATAAACAATGTCCTCATCAATGAGCTTTTCCATAAAATAAAACAGAATGTCACCACCTCTGCCTAATTTTGTTATAAGGAGCAGTTTTGCTATAACCAGTGAATTAGTTATGTTATTAATTATGAGTAATCTGTTACTGTTGTAAGGTATAATTATGGTAGTACAGTAGTTGCACAAGAATAGTACCTACCTGTGGGTCAGGTAATCATCTCAGCACAGAAGTACTAGAAAGTAGACTATAAAGACCTCCACCAAGCATATCATGGCTCTCATCCAACATTGTTGTCCTATACTCTGCAGGTGCAAGATACCACTAACCAAAAGTTACTGTTGGAAGCTTCATTTACCGCAAAAGAATTCTAAGCAATCCAAAAATCTGGATTTGTTCCAGATTACTACCAAAATTGAGTCATCTGTACATGGTACCATTCCCAGCTTTTTCTGGAAGTTTGGCATAAATCTGTCCAGAACTTTTTAAATAATCTCGCAAACAAATGCCAGTGAAAATACCTCCTCTTAGGCAGAAGTGAAAATGGTGTCTGACCTTAGGATCTCCAGTCGACATCGAGGACTCTCCAGAAAACCACACAGCCGCTTCAGTCCTGAATCCTGCAGCTCGTTCATATACAGGTCCAGCTCTCTTAGATGAGAAGGGTTGGACTTCAGAGCTGAGGCCAGTGAGGCACAGCTGATCTCTGTCAAACCGCAGTTCATCAATCTGAAAATAGAAACAATGAATGTTATAAGATATAAGATAAAGATATAAGATAAAGAATAGATAAGATAAAGATAAAAATCCATTCATGATCCAATCAGATGTGTTCAGGTTTTAAATGAATTAAATTATTTATTTTTGATCACATGAACTCCTTACTGTATTTATCAGTTCATGAGGTTTGTGTACTTAAAACATGTTATTGGTTCCGGTAATAGCTCATTCTGCCCATGAAGCAGTTCATAAATTCAGATGAAGTGAAGATGAGGCTTTGGCAGTCATTTGATGAGTCTAATTCTAACTATTTAGTTCAGAATTCTGCAGCACAGCAAAAAAACACCAAAAACAGTGACTTCATATGTTTAACTCACAATGGTGAAGCCTCATATTAGTTGAACTCAAGTCATTTTTTACAGAGAACAAGACTGGATTTTTAATTCCTGAAATGAATGTAATTCTTCAGGAAAACCATGAAATCTAACTTTTGGAAACTATCAAAGCTACAAGCAGTGCACTGACCTTAGAGCCTCCAGTCTACAGTTAGGATTCTGTAGTCCACAACACAGAGTCTTCACGAAAGAGTCCTGCAGCTCGTTGGAGTTCAGGTTCAGGTCTCTCAGTTGTGAGTGTTTAGACCTTAGGGCTGAGGCCACAACTTCACAGTGAGTCTCTGAGAGTCCACAGGCAGAAAGTCTGTGATGACACAACCATATATAATCATGAACAAGGACACTTTACATGCAATTAATGATAAAACAGTTTAACATTCATTATTATTATTATTATTATTATTATTCATTTTTAGAACTACAGCCTCACTAACAAAGAGACACAACTCTACTGATTTAAGTATTCCTACAGCTCTCAGTAGCAATGGGCTTCTTTAATGACAAATTCAGACTATTAGACTAATTCAAATTCAGACACCTCTCTCCTTTTAAAACACAAGGATCCTAGACGCAGTTGACAGATCTAACATCAATGTAGACTATTGTCCTGATATAGCTCATTTGATTCTATCAATCATCTAAAACATCAACCTGTCTTTTGGACTATAATCCAAATGGACTGCTTCAAGAGATATTTTTGAAATATAATATTTTGAAATGCTCAATATGTCCTTATTATCTAGCTGTTGAACAGCTGTTGCTGTCCTCCAGAGTGGCTGAAATTAAACCTCTTCATAAAAAAGCTGCTCCTTCCCTTTCTCATGGAGATTTTGGAGCAAACAGTTGTGTGTATATGAGGTTTCCAGTCAGGATTGCATGAGTGCCTCTTATCACAATAATTCAGCATTGGCAAAAGTTTCAAATGATATTTTCAATGCATCAGACAAAAGGTTTACTGTGTCTGATGCCTTCAACCATCAACTACAGATATTAGAGCATCAAATCAGTATGAAAGGGGCTGCATTAGATTGGAATGGAGTTACACAATGTTCTTTGCATTGACCAATACTATGACCATATATATACGTCCTCTACATATTATTATTAGGAAACCATATTTAATATTAACTTTTGTGGATGATACCCAACTGTATCCGCATTTTAGCCAAACGAAGCCATCCAGCTAGCAACACTTCCTGCATGTCTTGAGGATATAAAGTCCAACATTCTGCTACTGAAATCAGACAAAACTAAATTTAATGTGCTTGGGCCTGAACACCTCAGAAATGTGATATCCAGTGAAAACATTACTTTGGATGGCATCTTCTTATCATCACTGTTAAGAAATCTGGGAGTAAACTTAATCAAGAATTGACTTTACCGCCTCCATTAAACAAATTTCAAGGAGTGCCTTCTTTCACTTATACAATAGCAAAGCAACTTCTAAGACTAACTATAACGTAGTAACTTAATGACATGTACAACACAATTGTAGGAATTACAAAGATTTAATTATGTTGATTCTTTACGAACTAAACTAATCTAGTCTTTATTTATAATCACATCTAGGACATACACAGCCTTTCTGCAGTTTCTCACGGCTGAGATCAGTCTCCGTCGTCCCTCTTGTGATGTTTTGTACTTGCTCAGGTCCAACTCATCCACAACATCTAACATCTGCAGGATGTGGGCCAGAGCCGAGCAGTGGATCTCAGAGAGTTTCTCATCTGATCTGTTCTCAGACTTCAGGAACTTTTGGATCTCCTCATGTACAGAGCAGTCATTCACCTCTATCAGACAGTGGAAGGCGTTGATGCTTCTGTCAGGGGAAATGTCCTCAGTGTTCATCTTCTTCAGGTTGTTGATGATTCTCGGGATGATTTTTGAACTGTTCTTTGTTTCACCCAACAAGCCGCCTAAAAGACTCCGGTTGGATTGCAGAGACAAGCCATGAAGGAAGCGAACAAACAGGTCCAGGTGGCCATTTTCACTTCTGAGGGATTTCTTCATGACGTCCATCAGAAAGACATCCAGAGATAGGTAACCATGATTATGGTTAGATGGATCACCAGTTAAAAGAGCGGATATTTTCTTCAAAATCTTCGGTTTTGATTTACTTTGTTTGTAGTGTTCCCCCAGGAAATCGTTCAGTACCTTTGTCTTCCCGTTGTTGTAACAGTGGTGCATGTAGACTGCAGCTAGAAACTCCTGAACGCTCAGATGAATGAAGCTGTAGACGGTTTTCTGGAAGATCACACTCTCTCTTTTGAAAATCTGTGTACAAACTCCTGAAAACACAGAGGCCTCTGAGACATCAAGACCACAGTTTTCCATGTCTTCTTGGTAGAACATGATGTTTCCTTTCTCCAGTTGTTCAAACGCAAGCTTCCCCAGCTTCTGAAGAATTTGCCTGTCAGCCTCTGTTAGCCCCTGCAGACTTGTCTTATCTTCTCCATCGTACTTGATCTTCTTCCTCTTTGTCTGAAGCATCAGGAACTGCGAGTACATGTCAGTCAGGGTCTTGGGCAGCTCTCCCGTCTGGTCTGTAGTCAACATGTCCTCCAGAACTGAAGCAGTGATCCAGCAGAAGACTGGAAGGTGACACATGATGTGGAGGCTCCTGGAGCTCTTGATGTGTGAGATGATTCTGATGCACAGCTTTTGATCCCTGAATCTCTTCCTGAAGTATTCGTCCTTCTGGGCATCAGTGAATCCCCGTACTTCTGTTACCCTGTCCACGCATTCAGGAGGGATCTGATTGGCTGCCGCAGGTCGGGAAGTTATCCAGATGAGAGCAGAGGGAAGCAGATTCCCCTTGATGAGGTTTGTCAGCAGCCCGTTAACTGACGATTGCTGTGAGACATCAGACAGAACCTTCATGTTCCTGAAATCCAGGGGGTGCCTGTTTTCATCCAGACCATCAAAGATGAACAAAACTTTGCAGTCAGGGTCAGAAAGCCTCTCTGCTGTGAGCCTATTCAACACTGGATGGAAAACATGGATCAGCGTGAGAAGACTGAACTGCTCGTCTTTGATCAAGTTCAGCTCCCTGAATGAAAGAGGGATCAGCAGTCTGACGTCTTGGTTTTCCAAGCCCTCTGCCCAGTCCAGAGTGAACTTCCGCACAGAGAAGGTTTTTCCAACACCAGCGACGCCGTTCGTCAGAACAGCCCTGATGTGTTTCTGTTGGTCAGGTAAGAGTTTAAAGATGTCGCGACACTTGATTGTAGTGTCCTGGAGGATCTTCAACTTGGAAGCTTTCTCAAGTTGCTCCACCTCATGTTGGGCATCAGCATCCTCACTCCGTCCCTCTGTGATCTGGAGCTCAGTGAAGACCCTGTTGAGGAGGGTTTCACCTCCTAGTTCATCGGTTCCTTCAGCCACATGTTCACATGTCTTCCTCAGACTGATCTTCTGTTCTTCTGAATCCTCCTGCAGACCACTTTCTGCTGCTGAAAGAGAAACAAAGGTAGAATTAAACAGAAACATGTCTCAATGTGTTACGGTCTGATATAATAGAGAAGGGAGATTCCTGTCCTGTTTTCAGAGACAATGACATCACCAGATCTTCAGGCCTACTTTGTATAGAGCTGGTCTGACTGGCTGTCTGCAGCCCAGGTCTGCATCTTTTTCCACATTGGGGACAGGAGTCTCCTGAGGAATGAGACTGCTCCCAGTATGAGTCGATGCAGAATGGAACCTTCGGGACATCCCGACACAGAGAACAGCAGAACAGCAGGCTCTCCAAAGAAACACTTCCCCTCTTTGTCTCTCTGTGGACACAAAGACAGTTTTATGACTCGTGACATTATAGGCCAACTGACAACTCCTGTGTTGTGTGCATCTCTGTGTGTACCATGTCTGAGCAGCTTCTTCAAATTTGGAAAAAATGCAATGATGCACTGATGCAAAGTCTGCACCAATCCATCGTCAGTCTCCCACCTCATCCTTCCTCCACTCATGAACAAGACTCCCACCATATTTGAACTCCTCTTTTCCACTTTCCCAAAGTGAAATTAAAGAAAACATGTAGCATGGGAAGGATCAAGGGGGTCCGGTGTCATGTGAGTTTGACGGCAGCCAGAGGCGAGAACCTTGGTGGTTCAACCCTTTGGCTGCAGAAGCTAGCACTTGGAATGTCACCTCAAAAGGACTCTTTACACTGGAAAAGAGACGAATCCCCCAAATCCCCAAAGATATTGGTTCTGATTCTGGTTCAGAGCTCAGACTCTGCATTGAGATGACCCAGACTATCTCTCTGCCTTGCACACCAGCTCAAGCCTCTTCCCCACCAGAGAGGTGACCATTTGCTCGCTTCTAAATCCGAGGGTTGGATCGCCAAGGTTCTTTCCTTTGGCTACCGCCCAACTCATATGACCCCAGACCCTCTTGATCCCTCTCACGCTTGGTGAACCTAATTAGGGGGTTCCACATTGACTTTTCAGGCTTTTCCTGTCCCCACCAGACCTTGCTCTGGGATGAGGGACCCACTGACCCTCTTCTGGGCTAGGGCAATAGGTTCCAATTAAATTTAGTCATCATAAAGGATCAATTGAACCAGGCTTTTTCTGGTCCCTCACCTGAGACTTGATTGCTTTGGGTGACACAACCAGGGAGATAAAGCCTGTGACAACAGACACAAACCCTTTCACCATGATATGATGGGGACTCAGGGTGCGGTAATAAAAAATGCCTATACAAGTGAGGAGAAAACCAGATTCGAAACATCTGTTAGACCACAAGGAGACACACAGTGAGTTATTGCAAAAATAATAGAGACCTTTAAGCTGTTATTAACCATTAGGTTAGTAAAAATAGTCAGGAGGAAAAGTGAAACTGACTGCTGCTATATTGTCTGGTGTCTTCTGGTAAAGATGCATCATGAAGACATAATGCATATTTTACTGGTATTTCTGCTATGGTCTCTGCCTCTGTGTGAGTCTGATGACACAGCTGCACAAGATTTTATGTTGTCCAAATGTTAAATGTCAGACTCAGTTTCCTCTGCTGCAGTGCTCGGTCTGCAGTGATGAATCAGCTGTTTGCAAGTTTCACATTACGTTATCTGCTTGTACTTTAGATTCTTCAAATGGATAGTCAAAAACCAAAACCAGCCCTGTCTCTGTGTAACATGATGTACACAAAGATATGTGTTACTCAATCAGTTTCAGGTCAGTTTACAGTAGAACATCCTACTTTTTGTTTCACTTTGCTGTCAACAATTGTTTTGTAAATGATCTTTGACTGAAAAATAGAGATTTCTAAAAGAATAGTGCTGTAATGTAGACTATCACTTGACATGAAATACTGAATAAGGTGCAGGTCATTAGAAACTCTTACTTTGTGCTCGAGGGTCCTGGATCTTTACTGAAGACTAGAGGTTGAGATTTAGACCGGTTGGTCCTCAGAGACACACAGCCAGATATAAGAGACCCCTCTTCACCCACATCTTTCATCTTCTGGGGTCCAAGAAGTGTACTAGCAACACTAGACACACACACACACACAGACACAGACACACACTGGACACACACACAGTATAAGAAAGCAATCACATTTCTTAAATTAGCAGCTTCTCAGTCAATTTTACAGAAACATATGCTTTCTTGGCATCGTAAAGATCAACTTTGACACGGATTTGAATCCCACACACGGCAGCAGGTTTCAGGCTGCGTCACAGTGACAATGCAGAAACCAGGAAAAAGGAAAAGCACAACAGGACAAGAAACGTTTCAAGACGACGACGCTCTGCTCTCCTGTTCACTGACGCAGTTTAACAATTAACATGAAAATAATCAGCAGACCCGTTATGATGGTAATCATTATTTTTTTCCAAGCACAACATTAACACTCACCCTGCTTGGGCTTCTACTCTGAAATCAACTAAATGTCTTCACCTGTTCCTGCTCCTCCTCTTCTGTAAATCAGGTGACAGAAGTATGGTTAGGCAGGTTTGGCAGGAATTTCTCATGAATGAAGACATAAATCTCATACTAGTGTTGGCAGGTGTGTGCAGCAAGTCACATACACAACTAGTGGGAAAGATGACTGTGGAATATATGTATGAATATATATGTTTAATTATATAAAAATATACACAAATTTCTATAGGTATGTTAGTCAAATAAAAAAAATGTATTTATCAGAACAAGTATTTACAAGAACATTTTCATCATAAACCATTGAATCGTTAGTTATCCTTATGCATATATATATATATATATATATATATATATATATATATATATATATATACACACACATTTTGCCTAATTATTAACTGAAGAAAGTAGTCTGCTCATACATTCATAAGTAAAACAGTCTAAACAGTCTATGGCTAAAGCCATAGTGCTGCAAGAATTAAACTGGTTAATTTAAATGATGATAATATGTTTTGGAAATAGAAATAACTAGGCTAACAAAAGCTGTGTTTATATTTATGTTAATTCTAATAAAAATATAAAAAATATATAAAAAGTATAAGAAAAAGTTCTACACATAATCTCAATTTAATTTCATGCTATGTAAATCAATAGGGCTCCATTAGGTTGTTGTACTAGGATTTGAATATTGTTGCTGCAACAAATCTTTTTTAGCATATTAGAAAACAAATACCTCAAAATTTACTTAAATGTAAATAAATAAATGAAATAAGTGAGTTTAGTTTTTTTATTTGTTGAAAATTTTCCAAAATCCTGTATGACAGACAACATTTGGTTGTGAGACAAAGATGCTCACGTGATGCTCAAATGTCCATATCGAAAGAGACTGGTCATGTGACCACGTGAATTGTACTTCTTTCAAAATAAAAGCCCCGTTTTCACACTTTACTGTAGAAGCATAGAATTTATATCACAGCTTTTTAAAAAAAATGAAGATAAGGTAATTGCAACTGTACAATAGAGGGATAATAACATTATTTAACATGCTGAGGGCTCAAATCTCAAAAGAAGAATTTAGGGCCAGATTATTATGGAAGTATAGTATTTTTTCATGATCACTGCAGAATTTTCTATTATAGTCCCTCCATCAAATCCTTTTTTGTGACCACAACATCCACTGCTGGGTCTTTTCTCTGTGATTTGGGCGCTCCATCTAGCGGCGGAAACCTCGCGGCTCCAGTAAACGACGCGTTCCGACGCCAGAGCCACCACACACACACAGCGGTACTTTGCTGCTGTCTGTCAGAGGGAGACGAGCATCCAGCAGCTGCATCTCCACACACACACACACACACACACACACCGCAGTGGACCGGAGGACGCACTTCTGAGGCAAAGGTGGGGATGACAAACACACAGGGCTGTTTGCATGCTGTTTGCATGCTGTTTGCAGGCTGTTTGCAGGCTTTTTGCAGGGCTTCAGTGGTTCCAGGCACAGCTGTATTAGTAATTGCATGTCATTGCATTATAGTAAAACTCTGAAGTGATGCAGCACTGATGTCATGCTGATTTGTTCCAGGAAAAGCTCTGCCAAAAAAAAAAAAAGTGCAGAGGGATGTGGGCGGCACCATAGCGGCTGTTTGCTGGCTAGGCCGGTGTGGCGCAGTTTCATCCGAGAAGTAGCCCGCATGACTGTCATGCGGGGTGGGGTGGAGGGATGGGGGGGGGGTCTTCTGTCGATCATCATCCTCGCTGCTACATGCGCGTGCAGCGGCGTGCGGGTGTCTGCGGAGAGCGGGATGCGGAGACATGCGGGGAGTGGCGGCGCGGTGATTGCGCCATCGCCTAAAGTGTGCGTGCACACTCCGTCGTTTTATTAGAAGAACCGGACAAACCGGAATAGACATTAATATTTTCTCATTGCCTGTTGACATGTTAAATCCACACATGAGCCATAATCACCGTTAGATCAGCAGGTGTGCAGAATTCATTAGATATCTCTGGAAATATAATATACAATAATAATATAATATTTAAAAACAAATACAGGAATCTCATTGATTAGAATAATTTTCTGTTCTCAGAGCAATAGTGAGTCTAAAATAACTTTTCCTATGCCGCTGCCCCGCAGAACAAGCCCACGCACGCAGTAATAAACAGACGCTGGACGCGTGACAAAAGTTCTGGCACGCGCAGGTAGAGGGAGCCGAGTGCGCATGCGCAGGAGCCGACGCAGCGTTAAGCCGTTATACGGAGTTTTATCAACGAAACACCGATAAACGGTTTTATTTAACCGGAGCAGACGGTGAGATAGGACAGATAGGTCCAGCGTTTTACTGTTGCTTCAATATTATCATGTTCAACGCGTTTTCTTAATATTTCGTTTCGTTTAAATCATTAAGTCAATGGTGGTTTAAATGTTAATAAGGGCAGTTGCCGAATTATTAGATGAGCTAACGGTTCGCATCTAAGAAACTGTTAATATCACACAAAATGAAAGAAAACACTCTGATAAGGAAATAACAATGTTCTAACTCTATCTATATATATATATATAGCATGATTTACTTCTCATTTACCAACTATTTATATGAGTTTTCGTTAATTTTACTTTGGCGCCAAATGACGTCAGGCTACAAATAGCCCGATGCTAATGTTAGCAACAAAGCTAACCGGAATAAATACATTAATATTTACATTTAACCTCGCTAGTTAACTCAATATTACTATTTTCCCACCATATATTAAGGCAACAAAAGGTAGGCCAGTCGTAGATTAGGAATAAATGCAGTAACTTTATTATTTACTTAAGTAAAAGTAGAAATATTGTTGACAAAAAGTGCATAAAAAAGAAAAATATATAATAAAAAGAATATATATATATATATATATATATATATATATGTATATATATATATATAAATTACATCTTCAACTAAAACGTAAGTAAAGATTTCAGATAAATGTACATTAGTTGAGTTGAAAATACAATATTTGTCTCTGAAATGTAGTGGAATGGAGTATAAAAAAGCAAATACAAGTATCTCAAAACACTACTTGAGTAATTTTAATTTGATTCTGCCCCTTTCCACATCTGCACAATTCATTTACAGGCTTTTAATGTATATTCTAGTAAAATACACTGTAATTGTACATTAAGCATGTTTGTATAGTTACATTTTTATCAATGATGTTTTCTTTAAATGAGAGGAGAGAGTTGAGGTAAATTTTTGCTTCCTCTACCTAAAATCAGCCCTTTACATCATTATTTATGTAGGAAAAAGATAAAGGTCATCATTACTTATTCCCATACTGCAGGGTACCACTAATAATACCTAACACAGGTGGAACATCTTAACTCTGCAGTAAAATTGAAATATTTAATATTATATTATATATATGTATATGGGGCGACACGGTGGTGCGGTGGGTAGCACTGTTGCCTCACAGCAAGAAGGTCGCAGGTTCAAGACCGCTTTGGGCCTGGGTCTGGGGCCTTTCTGTGTGGAGTTTGCATGTTCTCCCCGTGTCTGCGTGGGTTTCCACCGGGTACTCCGGTTTCCTCCCACAATACAAAAAACATGCTCAGGTTAATTGGTAAACTCTAAATTGCCCATAGGTGTGAGTGTGAGAGTGAATGGTGTGTGAATGGTGTGTGTGCCCCACGATTGGCTGGCGACCATCTGGGGTGTATCCCTGCCTCTCGCCTTAACGCGCTGGGATAGGCTCCAGCAGACCCCTGCGACCCCGAAAGGGAATAAGCGGGATAGACAATGGATGGATGGATGGATGGATATATGTATATTAATTAATCTCTTGGATTAACATTGGTTTCATCGTTACCATTTACGTTTGTATGTGATATTTCTCAATAGCTACACATCCATTCTCCTACTATTCGTACCAATGGGATTTTCATGCATTTTACAGATCGTGCCGCCATGGGGAAAGAGAAGCTCCACATAAACATCGTGGTGATAGGACATGTCGACTCAGGCAAGTCCACCACCACCGGCCACCTCATCTACAAGTGTGGAGGCATCGACAAGAGGACAATCGAGAAGTTTGAGAAGGAGGCGGCTGAGGTATAACTCCTATTGCCCTGAATTCAAAATATACTGATTTTTGATGATTTTGTGCTAAAATAGTGCAGCATTTTTAGTGCAGTAGAATAGTTTCTGACCTTTTAAAATCTTAAATATATGAATAAAAATGAGTTTTAATCATATATCATATGAGAAAACCTTAGCTCCAAAACTAAATAAAGTATTTTTTTTTATCTTTAGATAAACACATGTTACTGTCACAGCATAAAATGATTAACTAATTAGTTGTTTGGTTCATAAAATGGTGTAAAATGTCAATCAGTGTTTCCCAAAGCTGAAAATTCAACCTAAAATCCTAAAGATCATCAGTTTACTATTATAGAAGAATAAATAATAATCAGAGAATCTCTGATTATTATCTGATTATTTTTAATAATACTTTTTATTATTAAAAAGGACATAAAAATTATGAATTGATTATCAAAATAGTTGGAGTTTAATGTGATAGTTGGCAACTAATTGATCAATTGACCAATCTCATGTTCTTTTAATTTTTAATTAAATTTATGAGGAAAAAAATCTAAAATCAGAGATAAAAAGACAACATTGTGATTAAATAAATAATAAATCAATTAGATGTTTGGTTCATAAAATAGTGTAAAATGTTGATCACAGTTTCCCAAAGCTGAAGATTCAACTATAATATAACACTAAAGAAACCATAAAATAATCAGATTTGTAAACCTGGAATCAGTAAAGAGTCATTTTTTTTTTTTCAAAATGACTCAAATCGATTAATCAATTAGTTGCTTGTTTTATAAAATGTTGTAAAATGTTGATCAGTGTTTCCCAAAGCACCAGATTGAACCTAAAATGTCTTTTTTTGTCCACAACCCAAAGATCATCAGTTTACTATTATAGAAGAATAAAGAAACCAGGAAATAATCAGAGAACAGAAGCTGGAACCAGAGAATTTGGACAAAAACGACTCAAAATCTACTTGGAAAATACTTCACAATTAATCAACTAATGGTTGCAGCTATAACAAATACACTTGTATATTTGTATTAGGCAAAGGCAACATGTCTTTCCTTTTCCTCTCCGTGTTACCTAGATGGGAAAGGGTTCCTTCAAATACGCCTGGGTTCTGGACAAGCTGAAGGCAGAGCGCGAGCGCGGCATCACCATCGACATCTCCCTCTGGAAGTTCGAGACCAGCAAGTACTACGTCACCATCATTGACGCCCCGGGCCACAGGGACTTCATCAAGAACATGATCACCGGGACTTCACAGGTAGAAGGAGAGAGGGAAGAAGAGGGAAAGACGCATGGCTGACCTGAGGCTGGTTGCCCTAAACCTTCCTCTCTCATTCGTTCTCTTTCAGGCGGACTGTGCCGTGCTGATCGTGGCTGCCGGCGTGGGCGAGTTTGAAGCCGGCATCTCGAAGAACGGGCAGACGCGCGAGCACGCCCTCCTTGCCTACACCCTGGGGGTGAAGCAGCTCATCGTGGGCATCAACAAGATGGACTCCACCGAGCCCAACTACAGCCAGAAGCGATACGAGGAGATCGTCAAGGAGGTCAGCACCTACATCAAGAAGATCGGCTACAACCCGGACACCGTGGCCTTCGTGCCCATTTCTGGGTGGAACGGAGACAACATGCTGGAGCCCAGCCCTAATGTGAGTCTGACAGTGTGTACAGGTACATGTAGAATAAGGATGGCATGACCCCAAATTAAATAAAGGAAGAATTATAAGAACTGGACATCAGGATGAAAAATGGCCACATTTCAATCGCGCTTGAGCTGAAAATGTTTCTGACTAAAAAATGGACTAAAAAAGTGTTCTTGTTCCCGAGACACAACTGCAGTTAAATAGACTTTTACAGAGCCTTTCTGAGCATTAAAAACCATTATAAACTTATTCTGCCTTTGGAGCTTCTTAATTTAGGCCCAAGAAGAAGAAGCAGAAGAAAGAAGATTGTGAACATGATGAAAGGAGCTGAGGTGGTTTCTTCCTTTCTAAAAAAAAAAAAAAAAAAAAAAGAAAGCTACTGCACTTTATTTATTGTTAAGAACTTAGTTAGGATTGTCTTGTCTTGCGCACTTTCACTTTAATGTTGTACACGTAAAAAACTTATTTTGATTCCTTTGTATGTCATGTAAGTACATGTAAGTACATGTGAAGAAATTGACAATAAGCCTGACTTTGACTTTGTAAGTATTTACAAATGCTGGCTGTCACTTTATGTGACGTCACATCCCACCTTGCATATTATCCAATCACCACTCAGGATTTTTGCATACCTACTCTAAACAGGGCCTTTGAAGGTTCCTGTAAAGGTTCCTGCCTTTAAATTGACTTTGGTGGTAAGGGGCTTTTAGTCCTAACACTTCTGTCCCTCCACAGATGTCCTGGTTCAAGGGCTGGAAGATCAACCGTAAGGACAGCAACGCCTCGGGCACCACGCTGCTGGAGGCCCTGGACGCCATCCAGTCCCCCACGCGTCCCACTAACAAGCCCCTGCGCCTGCCCCTGCAGGACGTCTACAAGATCGGGGGTGAGGGTGGCGATGACGCCGCTTCCTGTCTATAGGTGATAATTGGATAAATGCGAGGTTTGTCGTTGAGGGGCGGACAGAAAAGATGTAGGTGCTCCAATTATCACGTTTCAATGGGCCAGATGTTGAAAGTATATTTTTGGAATGAGAGCATCTTGTGATTAAACAAAAAAGAAGAACAGAATAAGGTCCAGAAAGAATTCCCACTGGCTCATTTTATCTTAAAATGACTGCGTGTGATCAGCTGTGCATACAGACCTTGTAAAGCTGTGATCTTTCTTTCTCTCTGCCAGGCATTGGGACGGTACCGGTGGGACGGGTGGAGACCGGAGTCCTGAAGCCCAGCATGGTGGTGACCTTCGCCCCCGTCAACGTCACCACGGAGGTGAAATCGGTGGAGATGCACCACGAGGCCCTGAACGAGGCGCTGCCTGGCGACAACGTGGGCTTCAACGTGAAGAACGTGTCCGTCAAGGACATCCGCCGCGGCAACGTGGCCGGAGACAGCCGGAACGACCCGCCGCAGGAGGCAGCCGGCTTCACTGCTCAGGTCTGCAAAGATGACTCAGCGTTACTGAGCAGCGTAGATATCGTGCACTTCTCTGGGTTTTCATATATTTAACGTGTGTTTTTTATGGCTTTAAAGAACCAAAAATCTACTAAATATAATTGTAAACTGCAAAAACAGAAATTTTAACAAATAAAAATATCCTGTTTTCGGTACAATTAGTCTAATATTGAGTAGAATTATTTTTTTATTGCACTGGTAGGTCGTTTTGCTTACTTTTAATTATTATTTTACTCGCTTTAATCTTCTTTTAAGAAAAAAAATGGAAATGTTAGTTAATTTATGTGATGTTATGTTAATGTTAATTTAAATAAGATAAATTACCTGCTAGTGCAATCATATAATATTCTGAGAATATACATAAGAATCATAAGAACAAGAATAATCATACAGAAAACACAATATTTTCACTCTTGTTAAGATTTTATTTTTCGCAGTGTACATCCCTTCTTTTAACCTTCAATCCTCTGGAGCTGTAAAAAGCATGAAGCAAGTTTTTCATTATTATTCATGTAATGACAGATTAGTGGTAGATGGGACATCATAAATTCGATTTAAAAAAGCATAAACAAGCTGTTTCAAGACAGTTTCTGAAACGAGTCTGAGCATTTGGATGGAATGAGTGTTTCATGCATCTAACTTACCCGTTTCTCAGATGTAGGACATTTATTATATATTCAGTCCATCTGCTTTACTCGTGAGCCTCCCTTTGCTTTCTTTCTTTTCTTCCCTCCAGGTGATTATCCTGAACCACCCTGGGCAGATCAGTGCTGGATATGCTCCCGTGCTGGACTGCCACACCGCGCACATCGCGTGCAAGTTCGCTGAACTCAAGGAGAAGATCGACCGCCGCTCTGGTAAGAAGCTGGAGGACAACCCCAAGTTCCTGAAGTCCGGGGATGCGGCCATCGTGGACATGATCCCTGGGAAGCCCATGTGTGTGGAGAGCTTCTCCGAGTACCCACCTCTGGGTAAGTTACCGACTCTTGAAGCTGCAGTTCTGAGGTGTAATTAGTTGTTTTTTATTTTTCTACACAAGACCAAGATTTCATGATGCTTTTGGGTGATTTTTGCAATTTAAAAAAATTGATTTTGTGGGGCCCCCCCCTTTTTTAACTTGTAAACAACATTAAATGTCTAATTAGGCTTAAGACATAAATATGGTGGAACAACACTGATGCTGTTTCCCCAAATCGTGTACTTCTTTACATTAACTTAATATTTTTTCTACATAAATGCGTTCACACTATGCAGTGAGTGTAGTTCGTAGTGAACCTACGTGACTGTGGCAGAAGATAGTTAAAGTCGCCTACCACACGCAGCAATAGGCATCTGCAGAGCTGATACCTGCATAAATGTCTTGGAAAAAAAACATGAAAAAACGCAATGCTCATTTTGATTTCCTGCAAATTGTCAGTGATCAGGGTAATTGTTTTCCTTAAGTAATAGATGAAGAAGCATTTCCAGTAAGTTGGCAGCGGCAAAAACAATTCACCAAGATTTTTCATGTGAAAATAATTGATACTGATGAGCTCCATCACTCGTGGAGATAAAAGATGACAAGTGAGAATTATTCTTCATTACCAGTGATTGCAGCAACATTAAGTTAAAGCAGGTGGTGAGACAGAAAGAAAAACGATTGTGTTTTCACGTGCAAATACTCTGAAACCAGCAGGGGGTGTAGAAACATACGTATTAGAAGTATTTTGAGTTTGTTTTGCAGGAATCATGCAACATAACAAAATATACTGCAATGCAAAAATTTCAATATATCGCTTATTATGCAGGAATTCATGCAAAATTGAAGCTAACAAGTGTTTTCCCTCCCTCAGGGCGTTTTGCCGTGCGCGACATGCGTCAGACCGTGGCGGTGGGCGTGATCAAAGGCGTGGAGAAGAAGGCGCCCACCAGCGGTAAGATCACCAAGTCCGCGCAGAAGGCGCAGAAGGTCAAATGAACATTGTGCTGGGCTGCTGCCCCGAACGCTCGCTGTGGCCGAAGACAGATTAGCACCCCGCCCCTCCTGCACACCATAGTCCGCGTCTGGTCTATTATCACAATGCATCGTAAAAGCAGACGAAGGAAAAAAAACAAACAAAACACAAACCAGCACCACACAGTTAGTGATTAACGTCTTTAACATGCTGATTTAACGTAGGTTTTGTTGTCAGTCCGGTTGTTGTAGTTTGGATTAAGATGCTCATTAATCTAGCCAGTAAATGTAGCTGCTTAAGGCCAGCACTAAGGCAGAGCTGTTCCTTTGCCTGTTTGCCCTGCTGTGTTCTAGCTTTAAGAAATATGCTCACAGGCCAACGGTAAATTTGGCTGCTTGCATGTTCACTGTTGCACCTCCCAGACGTAAGCTTCGTCAGTTACCCGTTGTTAAATGTTTAGTTCATGCACCTTAATGTTACTTGTGACTAAATGTCAATAGAAGTAAAGACGGTTGAACGATATCCTCCGTTTCTTTGTCAATTCTGCTCACTGAGAACCACACACATCAGAGAATGATGGCGAGAAAGCAAAAAGAAAAAAAAACTTCATGGAATTTCCTTTATTGATGAATGAGAATAAAAGTTCACTTGCATTATCATTACATTACAGGCTTCATTAATCTAACTGAGATTATTACTAGCGTGTCAATATGTGCACATAATTTAAATAAATAAAAAAAAAAACAAGACTGAATGTTTAACTTATTCAAAGGCCTGTTTTTTATGCCCAGTAGCAAAATGGTCTCCGAATAAAAAAAACTGCAAAAATGCCTCAGGTTGGAACATTTAGAGAGAAAACGAAAGACAGTGCAACCGTTTTCTGTTCAGAGGAACCTAATGCACTTGTCAGGAAATTGCAGAAATGGAGATGAATATGTACCACAAAAGCAAGGCACCAATATACGTATGTACTGAACATGTTGTAGACTTCATGTCGTTTACTGGGGTCTTATTCTTTAACTTCTGATGCTATCATTGTGATTTGTCTTAATGAGTCATTCTCAGTTAACAAACAGGTTTAGATATGACAACCTTTTCATGCAAAATATATTTTAATATCTCAAAGAAAGAAAAATTCAGTTCCACAATTTGAAAAGCAAACCGACCCCAAGTCTCCTTCACATATTCTTTAGTCTTTTGATATGGGTCTGATGATTATACTGAGGTACTGTAAGCTAACGGTGATGTACTGCATCACCACTGAGGTCTTATAGATGCCTTCGCAATTATTATCTACCTGCATCTTCGGTAATGGAGCGGAGGGGACCACTCGACATTTCCCCAATGCACCCGATTCTGTACCATGCAAGAGGAAAACTAGGGAAGTCATTAGTCATCTTGCCACTGCTCAGCAGTTCAAGCAAAAGGTGTTCTGCTCATATTAATGATAAATGCAATACATTCTGCAGAGTCCACTTCAAATAAAAGTAATCCCACATAACAATGAATGAGGGAGAGCAATCTTTGACCATCGTTTTAATCAAAGACGCCTTCCCTTCTTGATCAAATGTAATAGAAAGTATTTCTGCACATTTCTTTTAATGTGTGTCTATATATATATATATATATATATATGTAGACTGTTTTTTAAATCAAAAAAATAACATTCAAGATGTGTGTTTCAATCCATGGCTGTCATCGGCTCGAAAAACAAAAAAACAGCCGACTGGTGCATAAATGATCTGAGGAAGAGGACCTCGTGCAGCTGTACATTGTTATTTGTACATGTTCATACACAGGGAAAACACACATGTGTGTGTGTGTGTGTCTGCGTTCATATCATTACAACAGCTGAATGTTGGCAGAATCGTAACGTGTCCAAATTCTTCTGGACTTTCCTGCCACAACATTATATCAACAATTTTATTCCTAAATGAAATAGGGAATCTTAGTGAAATGACACGTTTGTTTTTTTTTGACTGTGTTAGTGGCTTTGCTTGTTCAAGCCATTTTACTGCAAAAAACAAATAGCTTGCACTCTTTGTTTAAATAATGGGGGTATATTTTGATTACCAATTCAATTACCATTCCAAACTACCTCCACTTAAACTGTGTGACCGCACAATGATAATCTAGAAAAACGTAAAAATGCAGGAAGCTGAGGAAATTAATAGATAGTTGCCCAAAACTGTTGAAAGAATACATTTTTAAAAATCTGAATGAATATCAGCAAAGTAAGTTTACATAATTATTCAATGAAACTTCTAAATTCACCGTATTATTCTTTTGATTCTAGTCATCCATCCAGTCATTGATTGAGCATAATAGATCATATAATTCTTTTTTAAAATGGATAGGATTTGGATATGGAAATAAAACAAATAGTGACGAGAACCCAGAATGAGATCGGTAAGTTTGGACATGTTGAGTTGACATTCATTTAAATATGGCAGCTGTTGATCAGCGATAACAGGGAACATCTCATTTACATGTGCACATGTACAGTAAGTATTCAAACATCAGAGTGTTGTGATAGATGTTAGCTATCCATGCCCTCCTACTACTTTGTTGTGTGTAAACTGTAATTTGTCAATCCCAGTACTTTGGACTGAAAACATGCAATAGTCATGCTCTTGTCTCAAGTTCACATATATCGACCAACCGTATTTTTCAGGATCAAGTTTAGTTGGCTTTGTCTCAGCTATTGGACATCTTTTTTTTCCCTCCATTTGACAGGCCTTCGTCTTTTATCTCAGATTTTCTCAATCGTATTTTAAATCAAAGAATAACTCATGCAATGATGCGATCATCCTGTATGAAAATACTGTGATTCTTATCAAATGGATCAAGATGAAAACAAACAAGAACAAAAAAAGACCCCTTGTTATATTCCCGCCCCTCCCACTCCAAAAAAAAGAATAAAAACCGTCTTGAGGTTTGATTTTTTTTTCCCGGATGTATTCCGGGTTATTTTAGCCGTACATGCGGCATGTTCAGCAATTCGGTGCTGCCAGCGGAGGGTGAGGACGCGCGGCCGGTGGCCAGGCTGCGGTTCGAGCCCTGGGATCCTGCCCCTGCTCTGCCCCCTGGTCTCAGGAGGTCCGACGAGTTGGTGTGGGCCTGGACGTTCCCCTGTGCCAGGAAGTCAAATCCCTGCGTCTCTATGTCCCTGTCACTGATAAAGAGGTCCTCCTCCCCCCATCTGCCACTTCTCTCTATTCTACCGCCTCTGCCGGGGTCTCGGCCACAGCTGTGGAAGCCGACGGGTGAGTCGCTACACAGGCTGGGGCTTGGAGAAGAGAGGTTGTGCTGGGCGTCCTGCGCTGTCCCTGGAACCGCCTGCATCAGGTCCTGCACTGACATGGACTTGCCCAGGCCTCGGTCCGCCTGGCCGGGGCCTGAGCAGCAGCTGGGGGCTGGCGGTACAAGGGGCTCCAGCTCCAGGCTCATATGTCTCCTCCAGGAGGCCTCGTCCTTGGCGCTTAGTCTGCCCAGCCCTAGGCCGAGGCCCAGGTCCTCCCCGATGCTGCTGTCCTCCATCTGCGGCCCTAGACCCCCACAAAAATCCTCAATGTCTGGGGATGCTTCTGTGGAGGTCGCTCGCACCAAACTGCTAGGGTCCCCCCTTCGACTCGGAGGGGGCGGTGGTGGAAGCCTCGCCAGAAGAGGGAAGCCTCCATCTCCTCCGGTGCCGCCACCACCGCTGCTGATACTATTTGGCGTGAGGACGGGCGGGGAGTTGTCTGCAGCCTCGTCGTTGCCACTTTCAGGCGTGGTGGCCTGAGCCTGCGTATGGTGGTGACGGGGGGGATGGTGGTGGTGGTGGGGATGGTGGTGGTGGTGAGGCAGCGGCGACGGGCTGAAGGAGGAGGATGCGAGGCCGGAGGGAGGTGTGGAAGAAGAGGCGTTGAGGTTGAGGTTGAGCTCGTTGTGCGGCGCCAGGATGAGGTGGAGCCCTCCCTGGGAGAGGTGGGAGTTGGTGGAGGATCGCGTGACGCAGCCACCGGGGGGTGGCGCCCCGCCGCCACCGCCGACCTGGGAGGAGCAGGACAGGTCCTTGCTGAAGACCGAGGAGTGGTAATCGGAGGTTTGTTCCAACTCGAACAAAGGCAAGGAGGCAAGCGTGACGGCCGAGGACGAGCCTTTACGCAAGACCTGGCGATAGATGTCGAGCAGCGAGTCAAGCTTTGCCTCAATCGACTGGACCTGTGAGGACAGAACGAGGAGATGAGCAATAGAGGAAGGATCTTCTTTAAATGTCTGCATTCACAGCAGCAGCAGTACCAAATTGTCCATTTGCACGAAGGTGCTTAGTTCGGTCTGTTTTTGTTGGTGTGAAATCATGACATTTTGTGCTAGGGAACTCAGGAATTTAAAGCCGTGAAACCAAAGTGTGGATAGGAGATGACATGTTGAAGACAAGGTGAGACCTCTTTGACAAACTAAGAAGTCCAGTTGCTTTTCTCTACAATGCTACAAGATAAAGACGACTTGGATGATTGAGAACCTGGTTGTCCTGCACCTAGTAACAAACTTTGGTGTGGTCCAAATGAAAAATCCAAGATGCATCATTGGAAGGGATACTGATTGTTTTATTTTCTGTTTGTTTAGAGATGAATATCAACGTCAACTGGACCAATTTTGGTCTGGTTTTGCAGGAGTTGATCATGTTGTGGATCTTGTGGAGTTGTAGAAAAGGCAACTGTACCGCCTTGAGCTTGTTTGAAGACATTTCACCTCTCATCCAAGAGTCTTCTTAAGTTCTAAGACTAATGGAAGAAATCCAAGGTATTTAAAAACCCAAAGTAGAACAGGTATCAGTGATGTAGTATGATCCGAATTGTGCCTTCCACTAGATAACTTCTTAAATAGAAGGTACTACTGTGGTGTTTGAGTAGCAATTACTGGTTAGTGATACTAAGTTTTCGGACGCAGACTGGGTGTCAATGCCCCCTGTGGTGTGAAAGAGGTTACACCTGGGGACATGTGACACCTATTCACATGACAACCCACTCTGAGTTTTAAAGAGAGCTGGGTTTTTCTTGCATTAGACTCAGAACTGAAGAAGTCTCTTGGATGAGAGGTGAAACATCATCAAACGAGCTAAGAAGTCCAGCTGCTTTTTTCTTCCAACTCACCCAGTTAACATTGTATTGCTTGCTGTGGATCAAATAATCAAAACGCTCTCTGTGTGTAGAATCGTATCTTATTGAGGTTTTTTTTAATTCCGAAATGGGAAAAATCAAGTTGTTCACTAGTACTGGATGTGATGCTTTAAACCTCACTGTACTTCTTGTTTTGCACCACTCGATGGCAGCAAAACCCTCCCGTTGATGCTCCAGTTTGAGTAAATGGAAAATTTATATTGCATTTAAATTTTCTTTTAAATCCCTGCTGGTCCAATTTATTAAAATATCAAAACTACTCATACGGCTCCATTTTCTCCAGAGACTGTAGTTCAGTATCAGTCTATAGATTAATTTTAGTACTTATATAGAAGAAAATGTCCAGATTCTCTGGTTCCAGCTTCTGTTCTCTGATTATTTCCTGGTTTCTTTATTCTTCTATAATAGTTAACTGATGATCTTTGGATTGTGGACAAAAAAAGACATTTTAGCTTCAATCTGCAGCTTTGGGGAAACAGTGTTTGACATTTAATAATATAATCATTTTGAGTCAAAATTCTCTGATTCCAGCTTCACAAATCTGATTATTTTCTGGTTTCTTTAGTGTTCTTTAATAGTTGAATCTTCAGCTTTTAAACTTCACTGTACTTCTTATATCCCACCACTAGATGGCAGCAAAGTCGTCACTGTTTGCTTCATTCAATTAAATTCATATTGCAATTATGACGTTTTTTTTTTAATCACTGCTGGTCCAATTTATTAAAAACTAACTTATACGGCTCCATTTTCTCCAAAGACTGTGAGTCACAACCTTTCATTTAACAATTTAACACACCGACATAAAGCTGCTGTCACTCTGTTCGTTGCTGCACCAGAAACAAAATGTCAAGAAACCTTTTTTATTCCTTTTTTTTTCACCCACTTGGGTCCATTTGTACGGAACATTTCTGGTCTAAAGCACTTGAACACTGCAGTAAGTGTTCATTCACCCACACGCACGCACACACACACACACACACACACACACCCACCCACACACACACACTCTGATGCCATACAAGGTGCCATCCGCTCATCAGGACGTAATTTAATCATTCACACTCACTCACACACTGATGGTGCAGTCGAGTGTCTTCAACAGGAAAACACCAGCGAACCAGAGGATCCTGGAGTCAAACAGCCTCATCTTTTCTCCAGCCAAATCCAATTTAAAGATTACAAAAAGCTCACATTAGTGCAGCCTTCTGCGGGGTAATATGCTGATATATGACTTCAATATTCCCGGCGTAGCCTCTCTACGGTGTAATTAACCGTCTTGTTTGCCTCCGTTACGACCATCAGTTAAAAGGCCCTCACTGCTTGGACGTGACGGGGATTGATCTGAGTTTATGTGGAGGCGAAGCCCTCCGGTTGCTGCTCTCTGGTTAATACTAATCACGTTATCATGCGTGATTTGATGCGGGGGGGGGGGGGGGGTGAAGAGAAGCAGAACACGGACCTGACGCTCCACTTTGCAGACGCGACCCAGCATGCTCATATCCTCCAGCAGATCTCCGTCAGACAGCAACTTCTCACGGATCTTCTTGTCCAGGGGGATCTGGCCTTTCCCCAGGATCTGGTCCACCCTGAAACACACACACATACACACACAGAGTCAGATATTCAAAACAATAAGAGTATAGAAAGCAGAGATCCATGAGATGAGGAGGCAGCCCACAGAAAAGAAGAGGAAGGAGGTTAAAACTAACGGAGCTACAAACAGATTTTTAGTTTTTAGTAGAACAAACAGGCAACAGTGAAAACCAGAGACTGTGGAAATGAGAGGTTACATCACTGCATTTAAAGGTACTGTTACAACAATGATGAAAATACATCATTTAAAGACCATATGTAGACGATCAAACAGCTAAAATGATCATTATCATATATATGTATACATATATACACATTTACAAGAATAGTTTAATCTCAAACTATTTTGATTATTGATTAATCATTTTTAAGAGGAAAATGTATAAACTACAAACTAAACTAATTAATTATTATTAATAATTATTTATTATTATTACTTATTTATGTAATCACAATGTTGTTATATATATATATATATACACACATATATACACACACATATATATGTGTGTATATATATATACACATATATATGGCATATATATAAATATATGTGTGTATATATATATACACATATATATGGCATATATATAAATATATGTGTGTATATATATATATATACACACATATATATATATTTTGTACATAGTGTTGTGTATTTTTACTTTTTATAGCTTTTATTTTCTTTTTCTTTACTTTGTAAGCTGCAGTAACAAACATATATATATATATATGTTTGTATATATATACACAGATATATACATATATATGTGTGTGTGTATATATACACACACATATACACACACATATATATATATATATATACATACATATATGCGATTAAACATGTATACCTCTGTTTTTTTCCACATTCTCATTCATAGCAACATTCCCATTAAGTCCAATGAGGATCATTAGAATCTGGTTAATAAAAGTCAGTTTGTCTGAGCACATTAAACAGTAGAGACAGAAACATGCATCACGCTGCCATCAGCAGTCTGGAGAAATAAAAAAAGAACCAGACGTTTAGTGGAATATATACCACAAAGATGCAGGAAACCACAGGAAATTATTATAAATGAGTCGTTAAACTACTGCTTTTATATTTAAAAATACTTTTTTTCTACTAGTAAAAGGTGTTTGACTCCAGTCTGATCAGCTGCTGCTTTACTCACTAACCCACAGCAGGGGGCAGTGTTACAACAGCTACGCCAGCTGTTCACAGCTGTGTGTGTGTGTGTGTGTGTGTGTGTGTGTGTGTGTGTGCGTGTGTGTGTGACATAATTCACTAGAATTAATCTGAAATCACAGATTCTGCAGCAGAAAAGGCAACACGGCGAACAGTGGCGTCATTTCAGTTCAAGGCGAGACATGGCGAGAACACACAGCCTCTGACTTTAACTAGTGGATCATTGATTAGCTCACAACTACTGACTTAATTGATTAGAGTCATTTTTTAATGATAAAATGTCCAAATTCTCTGGTTCCAGCTTCTGTTCTCTGATTATTTCCTGGTTTCTTTATTCTTCTATAATAGTAAACTGATGATCTTTGGATTGTGGACAAAAAAAGACATTTTAGGTTCAATCTTCAGCTTTGACAAACACTGATCAATATTTTACACCATTTAATGAACCAAACAACTAATTGATTTGAATGAATTTGAAAAAAAAATTCAAAATTCTTTGATTCCAGCTTCACAAATCTGATTATTTTCTGGTTTCTTTAGTGTTTTATTAGAGTTGAATCTTCAGCTTTGAGAAACACTGATCAACATTTTACACTATTTAATGAACCAATCAACTAATTGATTATTATTAAATAGTTATTTAATCTCAATGTTATTTTTTTATCTCAAATTTTTTACTTTTTTTACCACAAGTTTGACTCTAAATTAATGAATATGACACAAAAAGTCAAGAACGTGTCAATTAATTATTTAGTTGATCCCATTAATCTCCATTAAATTTGATAATCATCCATCCATCCATCCATTTTCTATCCCGCTTATTCCTTTTCAGGGTCGCAGGGGTCTGCTGGAGCCTATCCCAGCGCATTTATGGCGAGAGGCAGGGATACACCCCAGATGGTCGCCAGCCAATCGTGGGGCACACACACCATTCACACACCATTCACACACACACTCACACCTATGGGCAATTTAGAGTTGCCAATTAACCTGAGCATGTTTTGTATTGTGGGAGGAAACCGGAGTACCCGGTGAAAACCCACGCAGACACGGGGAGAACATGCAAACTCCACACAGAAAGGTCCCAGACCCAGGCCCAAGGCGGTCTTGAACCTGCGACCTTCTTGCTGTGAGGCAACAGTGCTACCCACTGCTCCACCGTGTCGCCCATTTGATAATCAATTAATCATTATTAATTAGAAAACGTCCAAATTCTCTGGTTCCAGCTTCTTAAATCTGAATATTCTCAGCTTTCCTGTATTTTTTTTACCACAGTGAATCTACAGCCATGTCTCGCCTCTGACAGCAGCAAAGAGAAGTTAGTGTTGAATTAGTAGATGACGAGTTCGTAAACGTTGTACATTCAAGCCCAGAATGATTCATACTCCTGTCACATACAAGGGATTTCTATTGTGTCTATTTAAGTAAAAACTGAGGTGAAACACTCATTTTTAAGTGGAAAAAATCGAGAAATCCCTTGTGTTTGATAGAGGTATGTTAGTTTTTTGCATTAAAATAATGGGGTGAGAGGGGGTAGGTTTGTGGGGGGGGAGTTGCTAGAGGTTTGTGGGGGGTGGATGGGGGCTTGTGGGGGGTCCTGACCCCTGGCTGGAGTTCTTTCTGCCCTGGCTGTAATAGACGGGCAGGGAGGGGGAGGAAAAGGCCTTGGCTCGGCTGCTCAGCGGCTGGGGGCCGACTATCATGTCCAGTCTGTGGGGGGGGAAACACACTCATATCAAAAACATAATACGAATCACACACACACACACACACAGCTGAGTACTGATGCTGCTGTGTGTGATTCAAGTCAAATCGTCTTTTTTCCAATAATTGTCAAACACAGAATCGTAATGAGCTTCTTCTTCCTTCTTATTCCCCTGCAGACATGCACAGAGACAGAAGGACATTCTGTATTAAAGAAAACATAAATTAAAGTGCTGACATAAACCTAGTGGCATAATGAATACAACATTTTACATGTGTATATTTGCACTGGAGCTGCGACGATTAATTGATTAATCAATTAGTTGATTGTCAACGTTCACGTTAATCACCAATTAGAGTCATTTTTAAGGTAGAAAATGTCCAGATTCTCTTCTCTGACTATTCATCTATAAAGTAACCTGATCTTTGGGTTGTGGACTGCTCAGCTTTGGAAAAGAGCGATTGACATTTTACGCCATTACTTAAACCAAATAATCAATAATCACTTTTAATCAACTCTCATTCTAGTGGTTATTTGCAAATTGTCATCTCAGCATCTTCATAAGATAAATAACTTTTGACTAGAGCTGCAACTCACTATACTGATGATGAATAACTAATCATCAACTACAACTAATCTTTGTTCATTAAATGGTGACGTTTTCTTCTATTATTCACTTCTTCTATAATAGTAAACTGATGATCTTTGGGTTGTGGACAAAAAAAGAAACACTGATCAACATTTTACACCATTTAATGAATCAATCAACTAATCGATTAATCGATTTGAGTGAATTTGAAAAAAAAATTCAAAATTCTCTGATTCCAGCTTCACAAATCTGATTATTTTCTGTTTTTTTAAGTGTTTTATTTTAGTTGAATCTTCATCTTTGGGAAACATTTTACACCATTTAACGAACCAATAAACTAATTGATTTTTAGTTATTTAATCACAATATTTTCTTTTTATCTCTAATTTTTTAAAACTTTTTTTTTTACTGCAAATTTGACTTTAAATTAAAAGATATGAGACAAAAATCAAGAATGTGAGATTGGTCAATTAATTATTTAGTTGATCACATTAATCTCCATTAATTTTGATAATCAACTCATTTTTAATAAGAAAATGTCCAGATTCTCTGGTTCCAGCTTCTGTTCTCTGATTATTTCCTGGTTTCTTTATTCTTCTATAATAGTAAACTGATGATCTTTGGGTTGTGGACAAAAAAAGACATTTTAGCTTCAATCTTCAGCTTTTTTACACCATTTTAATCACCAAACTACTTACCGATTATTAATATGAATTATTTATTTAATCATAATGTTGTCTTTTAGCCTCTGATTTTTGACTTTTTTGGTCCATTAACTGATTAGTTGCCAACTATCACATGTCTGTATTTGCATGTTATGTGTTTATTTGACAGCCAGGTGAGTTTCTACCTGGTCTGGAGGCTCTTGATGCGACACAGCATGTCCAGGTGTCCGGCCGAGTACTGCTCTATCACGTCTTTGACGTCGTACGGTCGCAGCGTCTCCTTGAACTTCTTCTTGGCCACGTGGAACTTCATGATCCTGGTTAAAAAAAAAAAAAAACAGGAACAAAAACAGGTCAGACACCAGGGGGCGCCCTAACGCGGCGGCGTGAAAGCTAATGGAAGCAAATCAAACCAGGATTGGAATATTTTCTATTTAATTTTTGGGTTTATGCACCTGTGGGGCCTCAAGGCCAAACACGAGATGGTTTGTCTGAATCTGTGAAGCAGAATCTGAGTCTGGCAGCAGGAAAACTACATTTCTGTCCTTTTTTTTATCTCTGGATGATCAAACCTCGACTGTTCTATGGTAAAAACGAGCCTCTGATGATTTAAGACTTATTGAAGGTTCCTCAGACGGAGCATTTTAAACCGTATTCACCATTATTTGTCATTTATATTATCAATATGCTGTTTAATAAGCTCTAACCTTACTGTGGTTACAGGAATAGATTAATGCATTGATTTGCATTGGTCTTTATGGACCTTGTTTCATGGAATAAATGGTGCATTTGTGAACTTTTGCAAATATAGAGCAAAAAAAATAAATAAATAAAAAAAAAAGCCTGGAAAATATTTCTGTATTTTACGTGTGTGTGTGTGTGTGTGTGTGTGTGTGTTTACTTAATTCACTTGCAGTGTGTGTTGTCTAGTCAACTCAACTTTATTTATAAAGCTCTTTAAAACAACCTCAGCTGAAACTAAGTTCTGTATCCTGATTACAAAGGCGTTAACCAACAGCAGAATCTACAATAAAAACAAATGAAATACATAAAACAATAAAACAGACTGAGGTTAAAAAACAGTGAGTAACGTCAAATATATAAAAGCAAATAAAACCGACTGAGGTCTAAAGCTGGTTTTATATTATTTGTATAATTCAGGGTGTTTATTCCCTTTATGTTAAACTAGTGGTTCTCAAATATTGGTGAGGTTCCATCAAGGGGGGCGCGTTTGACCTCAGGGTTTAGATTATTTTACTGAAAGAATAAAATAAAGTGCAATTTCCCCTCCACTACATTAGGGGGCAGTGGCGCTCTCATTGGCAGAGTGTGAGCAGGGAGCATATAGCACAGAGTATGAGTATGAAGTGTAGACACTGTATCACTGTGTTAAACCGTGATGGAGCAGATTAAACATTCGTTCATGTAGTAAATCCTCTGCTCATCAATAACTCTGGATCAGGTGACAGATAATTAATATTCCTACTGATTCACCATAAAACATAAAACACATTTCTCCGCCTTTCTTTCCTTCCCAGAATCCTCTGCTCTGTCAGATCAATAAACAGGATCCAGAACTGAGATTATGAATATTTACATTATAGTTCCTTTATTGTACATATTTATTTCTACACCTCTTTCCTTTTCCCTTCTAGTTAATCCATTTTATCATAAATGTTCATCGTTTTATTTATTTTTGATTTTTTGTTTGCTCCATATGAATAGAAATCAAATTACCTGATAGAAAATGAGGCAGAGTTTTATTATGTGACACCTGTACGTTGGCGGCCTTGAACGCCTCATCAGGGTCTGATGCTCGGATGGATGCAGAGACGCTTTAATCTTGTCTTCCTGTTTATCTACTTATTTTATTTTTTTTTACATTTTTCCAGAGGTTAGCACCGTTCATTTTATCAGACGGGATGAAATATATTTATATTTGTGGATACATAAAAAAATACGTAAAAAAATAAAAGAGTCTACACTATTAAATAAAAACGTCTCTTTCTTTTTTTGTTTTTTAAAAAACAAATTCCAATAACATCGCCTTCACTGGATGTAGCTCATTTCACTATTCACAGTGTGTGTTGAAGCTCCAACATAAATAACTGATGTTTTATTTAATTGAACTGTGTTCTACTGGTTTTCATGGTCATTCCATTCCTGATTTCTGAGTTTTACTGCACTGCTGGAAGGCAGCGCGATGCGTTCAGGGCCTGTTTTTTTTTCCCCTCACCTGACGGCTCTGATCACGGTTTTGACAGAGGGCAGCAGGTCGTCCACGGAGATCTCGCAGTGGCAGCCCTTCTCGTCGAAGCCGTCCTCCGCCGCCACGTTGGAGTCTGCAGCTTCAAACACGAAGAGGAAGATTATTTCAAAATTAATTTTACTATTTACTCAGCAGCAGCATTCAACGTGTGAGGTGTTTGTGTCCTGCAAAACCGATGCATTGAATTACCGTGAATCTCCTGTGCAATGATAATAAAAGTCAATCAATAATCATTAATTATGTTAAAAAATATATTTTCCTGCCTAAAACACACTGAAAAATACAAGATTAAAACATAATATTCTTAATTTTAGATGTAATAATGATGTAAAATTTAAATGCAATCTTTAGCATTATCAACCTGCAATAAAAACACAATTGACTAAAACACTTTGACTTTTCAATATTGGAAAATAATTGCACCATTTACACAGCATCAGCATTCAATGTGTGATGTGTTGTGTCCTGCAAAACCAATGCATTGAATTTCCTTGAATCTCCTGTGCAATGATAATAAAATCTTTTGTATTCTTATTTATTTATTTATTTTTTAGGATGGATGTCAAAAATCTGAGTATGGTGACTTAACCAGGGGAATCATGCAAACCGGTGGAAAGCTCACAAATCTGTTAACATTAGCAGGTAAGGTCTGTAATATTAATATTGGGGGAAACTCTTAAAACGTCTGAGGAGCTGAATGTCTTTACGTTAGGTGGACGGCTTCATTCATTAGGACCTAGCCTCAGCTTAGTTAGCCATAAAAAAAGACGCCACCAGCAAAAGAAAAGCTGAATGCAAAGTCTGCAGAACCAAGGTTCAGGATGCTGGATTGGTTTCATCAGACGCCTGAAAACTCACCAACCAACATTTAACCTGTTAGCATGGAGTGACGTTAACGTGATGGTTCACACCGTTCATCCATGTTTTCACCGTCTAATGGTGACACAGCTGCAGCATTCTTAGCGTAGACTCGTTTTAACAAAAAGGGACATGACTTATTCTTTTGGGACCTTAGTGTCGCCACACGAAAAGTGTTGAGACTTCACTTGTACGTGCATCTCTGCGACCTCCAAAGGTCTAAAGAGTCACGTTTGTCTGCTTCTAGCCTACGGACGTTACAGGCATGTGTGGAGGAGACAGGAATCCTCTGGAACGAGGCTGCATGTGTGAATAATGAAAAATAACGACTCGCGTTGCTTGGACGTAGGTAATTTACTAGGGAGCCGTGTGTGGAAGGGGCTCAGCAGTAAAACAACCAGGTCTCTGGGGTTTCGTGCTCGTACAGTAAACTGAACTCCTGCTATGAGCCTCTTGAATTACGACGCCCTGAGGAGGTCGGAGGTCGGACTGCAGGACGCGAGCTGGAGGCTCGGATCTTCTTGTTCTGTTCACTCGACCGTGGACAAGCATCACTAATTGTAACAGTGGTTCTCTGTGTGCTAAAGTGTGTGTGTGGGTGACAAAAATGTCTTTTCTTAATCCTTTTCTATCACACCCTTGGAGTTTTACCTTGTACAAACTATAAAGCCCATTGGGCGAATCTGTGGTTTGTAATTTTGGGACTGTATAGAAAAATTACATGACAATGTCTATATGTCCTATTATCTATGTCTTGTCTATATCCTAAGTATGTCTGCATGGGGAAAAGGCAATAAACGTAATTTCAAATTCTTTGTATGACCAGTTCATGTGAAGAAAACTTGACTCGACTCACATCCACCTGTCCGTCAAGGTGAGTGCTTCTGTCGTTCTCGATAGAATTTAAGCTAAATTTAGTCTTGGAGGGCGACAACCTGCTGGTTGCATGACTCATTCTGCACATGCCACTTTCCAGTCATTCCATTGTATGTCTGACATTTCTCCCAGGGCTGCAGCTAACGATCACTCTGATGGTCCATTAATCCATTAGTTATTGAAATGGATTAGTTGTTGGGGGTATAAAACGGTGTGAAATGCCAATTGCTGAAAATTGAACCTAAAATGTCTTTTTTTGTCCACAACCCAAAGATCAATCAATCAATTAATCAGAGAAGAGAAGCTGGAACCAGAGAATTTGGTCATTTTCTACTTACTAAAAAATGACTTAAATTGATAGTTGGCAAAGTAATTTTTACATTTTTATACTGGATATACATCACAAACCGGAATTTTCAGGTAGATTTTTAACCTAGAAAGGTACCATGGTAGGTTGACCTGATGAAAATGTATGTGCATCCTTATTCAACATTAAAGTCCACTTGTGATTGAGCCTCAGTGAAAGTGGAGGCTTCCCATCCCCTAATATCTCATTTAGCCAACATGTCAGTGACAGCGGCTAACCAGCCAACCAGTCTGGTTTTGGCCCACTTGGTTCCTGATTGGGCTGCAAGCCTCACCCCCCCCCCCCCCTTCCATTGATCCATCAGTTTACCCACAAACACCATGTGGCTGGTTCCACCAGGAGGGGATAACGGCCAATAGCATTCCTCCACTCGACTCCCTGAATTAGTGGGTAAAACCAGTTCTGGTGGGTTCGTGCGGTCGGCCAATAAAGTCCCATGTAGTGAAACCGGACAGATTCACTCATCACGTGGTCAGACTTAAAGGATTAATGCGACAATTTGTGAAATACTGCATTATTGGTTTTTGTTAGGGTTAGATGGGAAATTGGTGCCAGTCCCATGTTGGTAATCGACCCCCCCTGGAGAGTTTTCATGTAGCACACTGCACATATCCCTCCTGAAAGGCCTATGCTAGATTCACTGGGCCAGGGGGACCTTATAAAACCCCAAATTGTTGTTTTTTGACACTTTACATCATTAGTGCATGGTCAGTTCAATCCAAAGGTGCTTAGTTTAGTTTTTTTTCAGTGTGAAATCATCAATTGCACTTAAATAAGCAGACCGAGACCTTAAAAGAAAGGGGGTCTCGGTCCACTTGAATCAGCACAAAATGACAAACCTTAGTGCAGTCCCTCTGGTGAGAATGCCTGGCCTAAACGAGGGGACATTAATCCTGGAGAACAATGTTCCTCCCTTATGACCTCATTTGTGAAAATACAGCATCTCCTGTATTGGCAATTTCCACCTCTACAGATATTTGACCTGGACACGTAGTAATGAGGGATGTCTCAGGTGTAACGCTTCACCTCGGAGGGTGGAAACTGGTCTTCTGCAGAAGACATGGGGGACAATCAAAAGACTTTTCATACGACTCCTAGGTCAGACATTCTGGAGGTGTAATAATTTCTCTATTGAATCCTGGTCTTTCTTTGATCGGAACATCCGGGTGTGAATGGACCTCTTTGCAAAGAACATAAAACCTTGTTGGCCGCTAGAAGTCTGTGAAATTCCTCAATGCTGAAATAACGTGATGTGCATCTTTGGCAAGTAGAAAAGTGTAAATGTTTCACTCTATACTGAGTCGGAATTAGTAGTTATTTCTAGTTAATCAGACAAATTTTGGTTGCTGGAGTCAAAGTCAAAGTCAAAGTCAATTTTATTGTCAATTTCTTCACATGTACTTGACATACAAAGGAATCGAAATTGCGTTTCTCACTATCCTATGCGTTTACATGTACAGCAACATCAAAGTGCAGGTGCGCAAGACGAGACAATCCTAAACTATTAGTCTATGTACTAATTAGTGAAAATTGTATAATTGAACTAGTGGTGTTGAAGAGCACCACGCCAAGCTAAGCTTCTATGAGCCGTAGCTTCATATTTCATCCACAGACTTTAAATTGGTATCTTGTTATGTCACTCAACAAGAATTTACCAATAATGGCCCAAAGGACTCCAACGAATCGTTGAGGGATGAAACGGTCACTCACCGTCGTTGGTGGACCGGGACTGGCTCTTGAGGCGGAGCGAGGGCCTGAAGCGGGTCCGGTCGTTGAAGCTCCAGCTCTTCTGGACCTTGGCGGGGCTGGTGCCCTCCGTTCCGGCGTCCGCCACCGGGGAGCGCCGGTCGTTCATGGAGCACGTCTGCCGGTTCTTGATGCTCTGACCTCGGGGGCTCGCCATCCTCACCCGCTCCTTGAAGCTCAGCTTCTGGCTGTGGCAGGGAAACGGGGGACGAGGACCAGGACCAGGTTTCAGGGGAAGCCAGAGGAAGAGATAGAGGTACGTTAACGAGACAAGTCTCAACAATTTATCAAATACGTTTTCCCAAGAACACTGTTGCTCATTTAAAGGCATCTTCCAGAGCTACTGGGTCATATAAGGCCTAAGGGCTGCAGGACAGGTTGGAGAAAGACCAGCATGCATTGCAGCAGGTGCTTGACACAAAATGCAAGTTCAGGTTATTTTTAACAGTGCTACTTCCTGTTTCACGTTTTGTATATTACTTAAAAAATAGGAATTTTAAGCTGTTTTTGCAAGATAAGACTCAAATTCACCCCTAAATGGTGAGGTTATAGAACATGGGTAGGTCCAGTAGGTTCAGGTCTTTGTTCCAACCATGCAAACACCCAATTCCACTAATGAACCATTAGAGTGTAGCTGAGGACCGTCAATAGTAGAATCTGGTGTGTTACTGCGTGGTTGGGATAGAAACCTGCAGCCACAGGAAAAAGGAATCGATAACACTTGCGGGAGTTAAACATTGTGATGGAATGCAGAGGAAGTAGGAAATGGCAGATTCAGACCATGCTTCCCCAGATAATCACCACATGCAAAGAGAGTGCACAGGCAACAGGCTCGACTCTTTAATGAATCAGAAGGCGCATGGAGCCAAACACAATTTATTATTCTACTATTCTTTATGCCAAAAAAAGCATAAGCAAAAACTAATAATGAATGTCTGTGGTTTTCCTCAAGCCCATTTCTTCCTTAATCAATCTTTTTTTTGTCACATGTGATCACAGTAATCTCAGTGAAATGTAAACTCATCAATACCAAAGCACCAAAAGCCCAAAGCTAGAAGTGAATGTCGTTTCATGGCAATAAAGGAACATGTCAGCGTGGCTCATTACTGTGTTTTTATTGGTTTTTGATCAACAGTGGAGCTCTATGACAGGGAGGAATAACATTTCTATCAGGATTTGACTTCAGGAATCAATTCACTATTGGGTTTGGCTGTTTCATAAGAAAAGTGGGTTTAAACTGGAGACCTGTCAATTTACAGGTTTTTTGCATATTCAGCCTAGCCTGGGGTCGCTCTGCATTTATTGATACTTGTTTATCCAACATGGCGTCAGTAATTTACCATTTGCTGCAGCCTTATAAAGTCTTGTAGACTGCAAGTTCAACATTATCAACTTTTAGTGGTGATGCGATTGAAAAACAGGCAGAAATAGAGCATTTCTCAGGCAAAGTTCAAACAAAAAGGCAGAATTTTTTTTTATTGTAAATCCCCTCCTGCAGGTTTTTACCAGCCCTACCCCTCCTACTCAGACCCATGCACCAGGAATTAGTCAGCAGCATTCTCAAAAACAAGTAGCAGGGGAGCTGTGTACCTAAGTCTCCGAGTGGTACACCTCCTCAGTAGCTTCTGTTTATTACTATGATTTTTACTACAAGAACCAAGGAGAGATGGTGACAAACAGAGGAGAAAATAATACGTTTTATGGATGAAAAAGTGCACTTTTATTACATAATATACCACATATTTCTTCTTCTATGCTGCATTAGGTCACTGCTACTCTTTTATTCTTCTATTTTCTGCCCCCCCCCCCCATGGAAGAATTGTTATAAGTACCTCTGCATAACACTGTGTCCTTATTAACGTATAAGAGAATAAAAAAGAAAGAAATATGGACCAACTTACAACAAAGAATAGCTTTATTAACTAACAGAAAAGATTTAAAGTGCATCTGAAATTAAATAATAATAAAATTAAATCCTTAATTAAACATGTTTTTACTGACCATGTCAAACCATATGATACTAAAAATAAAACTACATAAATGGTCTTATCAGTGATTGTGGTGTAATGTCTTTAATTTCTCTGTCTCCAACATTTCAGACTCAGTAACACACCGGTCTTTCACAGTGAACCAAGCGCTACAGACGCTTCGTCATATTTCCTCGTCTTAGCTCTGGGAGACTTTCGTTTGTCTCTTTATCTCCGTCTCTCTCCGCCTGTCTTCTCATCCCTGTTAAATATGTTTTCATGGTGTCACTTGGTGTCTACACTTCATACTCATACTCTGTGCTGTATGCTCCCTGCTCACACTCTGCTGCCCCCTAATGTAGCGGAGGGAAAATTGCACCTTATTCTAAGAGAGTAAAAAAAATAAAATAAATCTAAATAAATTAGACCTGAGGTCTAACGCAACCCCCTACTGCACTATTTGAGAACCACTGCCTTATACGGACGTCTCCAGTACATTTACATACATATTTAGTCTACACTTCATACTCATACTCTGTGCTGTATGCTCCCTGCACACACTCTGCCATTGAGAGTGCCACTGCCCCCTAATGTAGTGGAGGTGCAACTGCACTTTATTCTAGGACAGTAAAAAAAAATTAAAATAAAATAATAAAGCTTGTTCCCCGAGGTCTAACCCTCCCCTTGATGGAGCCTCACTATTTCAGAACCACTGCTGTAAAGTCAATTTTCCCGTGTTTGTGCATTGGAGGCTTCAAAAAAAGCAATCGTAACACTACACCAGGAAATGCAATATGCACAGACCTGTCTATGTTGTATAGATAAAAACATACATGATTATTTTGTGTGTGTGTACATGTATGTACAGAGCACATCAAATACACATTAACATAAGATACGTGCTGTATGCTCCCTGCTCACACTCTGCCAATGAGAGCGCCACTGCCCCCTAATGTGGTGGAGGTGCAATTGCACTTTTTTTCTAGGGCAGTGAAAAATAAATCTAAATAAAAAAATAAAAAAGCATGTTCCCTGAGGTCAAATGCACCCCCCACTGCATTCGGTCAACATATTGTAATTTTAATCCCCTCATATGTAAATGCAATGACACTTTAGACTGTATATACTGTACAGTGTAATAAAGCAGAGCTACCAGCACTTTGTTATTAATATTTATTTATTTTTTCGTCGACTGCTGACATTTAGGAGCGGCAGAACAGTGGAGGAAAAAAAAGCACATTTACAGCACCATTTGAAAAAATAAAAAAAAGGCTGCAATTTGGTGACTCACGCACTTCATGTCGATATCCCTCATTTAACCAGGGATGTGAATTCAGCTGGAAACAAGCGATTGAGTCATCGGAACCTTCTGGACTCGCACTTGTTGGGTTCACGAGGGTGTCAGGGATGCACGCTGGTGTTTTAGCACCGCTCAGTGCAGAACTAACAAACCTGGCTAATAAACAAGAGGCATGCTGGGGTTGAAGTGGATGCGCTGGCTGTTAATCTCTGCAGAGGAGATGGAAATAGTCGAGTCGTCGGGGGGGGGGGCGATGTAATGAAAAGGGAAGAAGGAATGAAAGGAGGACATAGGTGGAAGCTGAGAGCGCGTGGGATGGATATGGATTCTTGCGAGACTGATCCTCTGAAATATCAACCTGTTTAATACGCTTCATGAAAAAACAAAAAAATGACGCCAGGGCTGAGGGGGATGTTCCATAAACACGTTAAATCAGCCTGAAACGCATCAGCCGCAACACGACGTTTTTTCCGATTTAAAAAACGCTGCAGTGTAAAATACTGGATCGTACTACGCGTAATTTATAATGAGAGTATAAAGAGTTCAAGTTAAAACCTGAGCTCCAACACAGAATACAGATACAGGATTGAGTTTTATTCATAAATCACAGCATTAACAGACGTCTCGTTTGTTAACATAATAAAGTTTTTCCACGTAAAAAATTTTAAATCCATAATTAACACACCCAGAATATATAAATAGTTGATAGCATGTGTTTTTATTTATTTATTTTAGTTTAACTATGCATGTTTTTAGGATTACACCACATGACGTTTTGGGCTTTATCCCATAATTCTCTCTTTTCAGTCTCTTCTATGGAGGAACAATGTTTTTTTCTGCAGCAACAGGTGTTTGCATTGAAATTTTACACGTGTTTTTTGTACTTAACCATAAATGTCGGTTAAACTGTTAAAATCTATAAATCACATGTTAAACCTGAGCTCCTCAGTGGATTTAGAGCATTTTATGGAACAATAACTGATCTCTGTACTTGTATATTATTAATTATTAATCTCAGATTATTGCAGATAATTTGATTAAAAACATCACATGAGAAAACATCAGATACAACATCTAATATAAAGTTTTAAACTGTCATAATTCCAGTTTGAGATATCAGCTTTATTTTGAAAGGTCAAAATTCTAATTAAGATACCTGTAAATGGACATGCACATACCATTAATCTGGTGAAATCTAAACCTCCTGATACATGTTCAACATTAAGTTTTATTCATATATCACATGAAGAAAAGCTCACAACATGTTATATGTTACGTTATAATATGTCCTTATGTTTCTCTGTGTTAGTGGTGTAAAAATAATTCAACTTTAACCTGTTAAAATCAACAATGTGAGTTTTATTAATAAATCCCACGTTAAACCTGAGCTCCAACACTGAATAAAGTATTTTATCTGTTCCTGTTACAGCATCAATATATATCATCAATATCCACATCATCAACACAATAATAAAATAGTTTAATATAATATCAGTAGTAGCTGCAACTAACCACTATTTAGAGATTTATTTAGATTGGAGCTGTTTGTGGGATTATTTAATTGGCTCCTTTATATTCTCCTTTTTAAACATTTTACAGAAAATATTCTTCATGTTCTTAATGATCCTCAGTGATTTACAGCATTTTATGGAACAATAATTGATATTTAAACTTTTAATCTTATTAATTGTTTAATCTTTTTAGTCAGATTCATCTTGTTTTAGGTTTTTAAGTATTATTATATATTTATTATATTATAATAAATATATAGTATTAAGTATTTTTATCTGTACACTGCAAAAACTAAAATCTTCACATTTTTTATACGATTATTCCAATATTGAGTAGAATTATCTTTTTCACTGTCAGAAATTATAGATTATTTCAAGTTTTTTCCTAAACTGGGTTTGTATCTGTTAACTGTGAAAACTGAAATATTAACAGGTGAAAATATCTTGTTTTTGGTAGAATTAGTCCAATATTGAGTGGAATTATCCATTTTATTTATTTATTTATTTATTTTTTTTAGATTTTCTTGATTTTAGTGAAATTTCAATGTCAATGTCAATCTTTTTTTTTTTAAGAGAATGTTAGTGTTGTTTTCATAAAACTACAATCTTCTTATTAAACATCTTACAGAATATACAAATAAAGTATTTTATCTGCAGTAAAACCCAATGTTCCTGTTACAGCATCAATATATATCATCAATATCCACATCATCAATACAATAATAAAATAGTTTAATATTATATCAGTAGTAGGGCTGCATCCACTTTGTTAATTTGATGAATACTTACTTGACAAATGTATTTTTTTGTTTTAAAAAAATAAAAAAATAAAATTTGGAAAGCAGCGAAAAAAAATGTATAAATCCTTTCAGATCTTCAAAGTTTTTTAGATGTGTTGTTGTGTCAGATAAAAAATGATAACCGGATATTTAATATTTGTTATGTTTAACTATTAAAATGAATCCACTGATCAATTTACTTCTTAAAATCCTGAACCTCCTCATACACCCCATTTTCTGTCTGACGAACCAAAGTGATGATGTGATTTTAGTGAATTTATATGAAGAAATCCAGTAATGTAATACCATTCTTTTTCTCTATAATGCCTTATGTTACTGCATTACAGCAAAAATCAGTACGTTACATTACTGCAGTAGTTCCATGAGTGTGAATCTCTGAATCATGGAGCTACAACATGTTGAGTAAAAACACACAAACCTTGTGGTGGATTCTCCCTGCTCCTTCCTGCCGTGCAAACAGAAACAAAAAAAATAAATAAGAAGTAGAACAAGAGGAAAACAATTAGAGAACATCCTGTCATGAATCATTTAAGAACCATACCTGCACTTCTGCACGTTTTAGCTCGACCACTTAAAGCAAATCATCACTTAAAATGCAGCTAATTCACTATTTTCTTAGTTTTTTGGGGGGGAAATTTAATGTATTTTTCATAACAATTTCTGTGTTTTTTTTAGTTAATTTAGTACAATATAAAAACAACTAAAACCTGTGTACATTTATGATAGTAATATTATCTGGAATAATGAAATATGCATGAGGAAGAATTTTATAATTCTTCCTCAATACAACTAAAGATTAATTTTAAGTTGCTAAAACCTGCAAATGCCACGGTATGGTCCTTTACATGAGAAATCGCTGTTTTTTTTCTTAAATTTTGTGTAAAATACAAGGAGGGTTTGAAGGCAGCAGCACATCAGTCCATGAGGATAATTCCAGGAGAACTAGACCTGAACACGTCATGCATTGAGGAAGCGCTTGCAAAGAGAGGAGAGTAACAATCTGTATTTTACACACGTCAGGGATCGTCTTTTCTAACCTGAAGGTGTAATCTTGGCATAATGACGACTTTAAATTCCTTATGACCGTATAGCTGTGCACATTGTGTGTCTTGCAGATGGTTTTTCACAATATTTCCAGGCTCCAAAGAACAGGTAACATCACAAATTAAAATACATTTTGGGAACATGTTAAAAAATAATAAATAGCAAATAGCATCTATGGTCAAAGCCATGGAGGTTTAGAGATGTTTTATGCATAAATCACATAATAAAGTTCAGCATCAATATATATCATCAATATCCACATCATCAATACAATACGATTCTTGATATAAATTAATAAATTAATTGTTTCTTAAAACGAGATCAATTGAAAAGAGAGAAGAAATGATTTTCTTACTAATTATAAAGCAAACATACAGTAGAATTATTTTTCTTGATTTCAATTAATCAATTATGGTTTCTTGAAACAAGATTAAATTATAAAAGGAGAAAAAATGTTTGTATTACTAATTATAAAGAGTACAAAATGATTAAAAATAGCTAAAATCAATTAATTTATTGATGAATCATTGGACATCTATTAATGCACATCTTTAAAAAAAAAGAGTTCTAACTGAAATACAAATGTGAACAAAACTAAATTTATGTTCAGTAGAATAATTTCATAGTTTTCTTCAAAACATCACCACTTTTTTTCCGATTTGTATTTTATTTATATGCAGAATTTCAGAAATCAGTAATCAATAAATTAAAAATGAACCTTTTAAAAAATAATTGCTTGATGAAAATAGTAAAATTAACCTGTTAAAGTAAAAAAAACAAAACCTGATACAGCAGCAGCTTTGAGTTTTATTATAAATCTCATGTTAAACCTGAGCTCCAACACTAAATAAAGTATTTTTACTGCAGTAAAACCCAATGTTACTGTTACAGCATCAATATATAATTATTCAATCTAATTATTATCGATTACTATTTAGGATATTTTATTAGTATGGATTATGGCTACTAACTCATTATTTAAATATGATATTCACTGTAAAACTGGATTTTTTTGTATATATATTTTTATTATTATTAGGGCTGCAACTAACCACTATTTAGATATTCAGATTCACATTTATAAAATATTCTTCCTGTTCTGTAATGATCCTCAGTGTGCTTTCTAGGATTATTTACTATATCTAGAACTTTACATTGCAGATAATTTAGAATATTTCAAGTTTTTCCCTAATTGGGTCAATTTGATCTTGTTTTAAGTATTTTTCTCTGCACCGCATCTTTTTTTCCCCAAAATTCTCACTATTTGCTGTGTAACATCAACATGAATTGACTCATCATTCAATCAGTGTTGGAATCATCACGTTTTAAACCACAGACAGGTTGTTAAAACACTGCTGACACATAATATGTATTAAATCAGACGTCATGCAGCCGCTGGTGGAAGATGAGCGACATTCAAAGGCTCCTGAAGCCGTGAATCTCCGGCTTCAGGAGTCTTTGCTGCAGAGGTGCACTGTGGGTAAAGTGACTGTACATATAATTTACAAAAAAGTGGATTAGCGTTAAGTTGCTTTAGGTCACAGAAACAGCTGAGTAATGCAAGGTAGACGGTATTTAACCACCAGGAGCCGTCATCAGCTGTTCATACGGGACCCAGTAATGATAGTGGAAAAAAAACATGTTTTGCAGGTGAATTCAAGCAAAGGTTTCTCACTAGCTGCGATTTTATTCTTTTCGGAAAATGTGGGTATTCGTGCCACACCACATCTGTATTTACCTCTTGACAGTAATTATGATGCTTTACATAAAGTTGCTCTATGTATAAATGAGGAAAATAAAAATAAAATTCATAATATATATATATATTTATAAAACCACTTAAACTCTAAATCTATTTTTACTGCCATAAATGATGATAAATGTGGAATATCTGTACAAACACAAAGTTATTGGACTTAAAGCTGGAATCAGAATAAATCTACAACATGTGAGGAGACGACAGAAGAGTCTCTGTTTATGTTGATGATACACAGGAAATAGAGTTAGAATGTTGGAAAAGAATATCTAAAATTTTGTTTTAAAAGACTTAACAGGTGAAAATATCTTGTTTTTGGTACAGTTAATAGGAGCTACTTATTATTTTTTAAGAAAATGTTTTGTCTTGTTCACTTAAAGCAAAACCAAACTGACCCAAATCAGGAAAAAAACTTGAAATAAGATGAAATATCTGCCAGTGAATTAAGATAATTATACTATAAATGACTATAAATATAGAATATTTTTTACAACCGCAAAGGTTATTGGACTTAAACATAGAATCAGAATAAATCTACAACATGTGAGGAGACGACAGAAGAGTCAGAATCTGTTTATGCTGATGATAAACTGAAAATAGAGATAGAATATTGAGAACATTTTTTTAAAAGGTTTATTTTGAATCTATTGATTTTTACAGATTTTTTAAATTCTGCATATAAACGAAATTAAATTGATGGTGATGTTTTGAAGAAATCTATGAAATAATTTCACTTAACATAGTTTTATTATGAATTTATTCTTTTTCACATTTGTATTTAAGTTACAACTCTTTTTTTAAAGATGTGCATCAATAGATGTCCAATGATTAATCAATTAGTTATCAAATAATACATTAATCACCAATTGATAATCATTTTGTACTCTTTATAATTAGTAATAAAACCATTTTCATCTCCTATTTAATAATTTAATCTTGTTTTAAGAAACAATAATTGATTAATTGAAATCAGGAAAAAAATAATATAATACAGATAATTCTACTGTATTTAGTGTTGTGGTTGATGTTTTCTAATGTGATTTATGAATAAAACTCACAGCTGAACCTGTATCAGGAGGTTGTTGGTTTTAACACGTTATAAATTTATTATAAGAAATTTAAGAAAAAAATTACGGATACACTGAACATAAAAAACAGCACAAAAAGCGAAAATAGCAGAATCACTTGAATTTTAAAAAGTAAATAAAGTTAAAAGGCGCCGGCTGCGACAGGTGTACCTACTTCGTAGGGCTGCAGGTATGCAACGCCTTCAAGTGAGGCCTCCAGGTCGCAATGGAAACCGAGTTCTCATCAGCCGCGTAACTACGCCACACACACTGCATGCAGAATACACCAAAACCAGGGAGGAGGAAAGTATGAAGAAGGAGAGAGATGAGAGATAAATGGAAATAAGAAGAGGATGAGGAGGGTAGATAAGAAGCAAACGCTGATTAGTGAAAAACAAAAATCAGGCGTCACACATGTCAGGCACGGTACATGCCTGTCGTGGTTCTCGTAGTGGCGCCACGTGGCGTCCAGGTAGGGCCTGGCGCTGTCGGTGGAGTAATAACGCCACGCGGCCTGGTACGACATGGGGGGGGTCAGGAGGCAGCAGGTTTATTAATAAATGGCAGCCCTTTTATGCATCGGCCTGACGAGGCTTAATTGGACCAAACCATTAGTGTGTGTGTGTGGGGGGGAAAACCAATATCCCAATAATTACTTGCACGATTACTATCAATCAAAACTTAACCAAATAGTGAAAAATATAATAAAAATGTAAAAACACACCTCATAAAAACCATCACACTCAAGGTTTACACCACACATACATATTAGTCCATAATGCATACTGTGTATGCTGATCAACAAATTCTACGAATTTTGTATATAGTGTTGTGTATTTTTTATTTTTTATATTTTCTTTTCTTTACTCTGTACTCTCTCACACCTGTGCTTAGCTGCAGAAACAAGCAAATTTCCCAGTTGTGGGATCAATAACGTCCTATATCTTATATTTACAATAAATAAGAAATAGAAACACCCCTGTGCAACGTGGAGTCGGACCGGGAGGTGAGTGCAGGTGAGTCAGAATGAATAGAGGCAGATGTGTGTGGGACTGTATGTGAATGCATGACCAACCAGAGGCTTAAACAGTATGGGATTTGGGATTCTAGGATTTGGGGATTCTGGGATGGAACCTCCCAATCATTTAGGGATATGCATGGAATGAAGTGTAGGGTGGTTTCACACCACCTGGAGTTGGTGGTCAACGAATGGTCCTTTACAACCAAGGGGGCTTCATTTTGGGCCTTTTTCATTGGTGTGAAAGCATCAGCCGCCCTCAGTTGCACTACAATAAGTAGACTTAGACCTCCAAAAAAAGTGGTCTAGGTCCACTTGACTCCGACTCCTCTTGTGAGAATGTGAACTCGGGTCCAAATGAGAGGAAACTGATTATGTAGCATGGGTTTACCCAGTGGATTCACTGAGAAATTCAGTCTGGACATCAAGGGCCCAGTTTTCCCCCCAATCTAGGGAGCCAATCACAGATCAGGGAAAAGTACCTTCATTGATAACTGTGGATCCAACATAGCAGCAGATGGTATTGTACCTTTTGATGAAAGTTTCCTAAGTAACTTAGACCTTAACATTTACCGTTTTAATGGCCATCTGGTAATGGGTACATCATCGGTATGGTTGATACGATTGGCTAAAAGCTATGTACAGATATAAACCATCCCTCCAATATAGAAAAATGAAGAGATGGTTCCCAAAACTAAATATCAATGTACATACGTATGAGGTCTGGTGATAGCTAGGATAGCCCTGTCTTTGGAACAATGTTCCTCCCTTGTGTCTCTGAAGGTTCTCAGTCACCTAGGTCATCTAGATCGACTGGGCTTCTTAGTTTGGATGAAGATGTTCCACCTCCCATTCATGAGATTTCTTCGGTTCTGGGATTCAAAGCCAGGGAACCGTGTCTCCTACAATGCTGTCTTGGAAGGTCTCCGAGCTCATTGGCATTAAATCTAAAACTAAAGAACTGAAGAAGGTTTCTGGATGGGAGGTGAAGCGTCTTCGTAGAAACTGTTTTTCTCTATAAATTCGTCCCATATGACCTCATTCGCGCAATGAATCTTCGGCGACTCCATTGCATCCACAGATTGTTCTCCAGCGTAACATGAATCATTGCTCAATAATGGGTCAGAATTAGTGCTTATTTCTACTATCTATGGACATAGATGAGACCAATTTTGCTCAGTTTGCAGGTATAAAAGACAAACACATTGGAGTTTCTAAAATAATAATTAGTAAACATTTTATTACCCAATAATCAAACTAGTGGTGTGAAAGCGCCCTCATAGGATTGTGGTGTATTGTACTGTAATACACGTCATGTACCTGGATGAGGTAGGCAGCTGGGTTTCTCCTCTTCTCAAAATGCTTCTGTCTGTGCTGTTCCTGGACCTTCAGGGCAAAGCCGGAGCCCAGAATTCCCTGTTGAGATGAAGCGAGAATGAGTACAGACCATTTAAGTGTATATAGACCCAGGAGGCCCCCAGGAACCACTGAGAACTGGACTACAGCTGGACTACAACACGAGACAGAAACAGCTACGCTCGTTTTACTTAACCACTTGAGTTTTATTTTTCAGTTTTCCTGCTTTAAATGATGATAAATCTGGAATTTCTCTACAAACACGAAGGTTATTGGACTTGTGATAACATGTGAGGTGACTACAGAAGAGTCAGAATCAATTTATGTTGCTGTCATGAAGCAAATAAATGTGTTTTTCTACAGATAAAATACTTAATTCAAAACTGACCAAACAAGACCAAACTGACCCATATAAGGAAAAAAAATCTCTGAAACGATGATTTAATAAGATAAGAGATCAAAGATGAATTATTGTTCCATAAAACCATATAAATCCTTTGAGGATCAATAAGAACATGAGGAATATTTTCTGTAAGATGTTTAAAAAGGAGATTATAAAGGAGCCAATTAAATAATCCCACAAACAAAAACTAAATAAATCTCTAAATAGTGGTTAGTTGCAGCTACTACTGATATTATATTAAACTATTTTATTATTGTATTGATGATGTGGATATTGACGATATATATTGATGCTGTAACAGGAACATTGGGTTTTACTGCAGTAAAAATACTTTATTTAGTGTTGGAGCTCAGGTTTAACATGAGATTTATCAATAAAAAATGTAATGCAAGCAAATATTTTTTAAAAGCTTTAAATTCTGCATATAAACAAAATTAAATTGATGGTGATGTTTTGAAGAAATCTATGAAATAATTTCACTTAACATAGTTTTATTATAAATTTAGTCTTGTTCACATTTGTATTTTCAACATTATGCATTACAACTCTTTTTTTTTTTAAAGATGTGCATCAATAGATGTCCAATGATTAATCAATTAGTTATCAAATATTACATTAATCCCAAATTGATAATCATTTTGTACTCTTTATAATTAGTAATAAAACCATCAGCTCAAATCTAAATTAAATATCAAAATTATATCAATATTGTCCTTGAATCAAATTGGCACCCATGTACCATTGAAGTATCAATTACTATATATATATATATATATATATATATATATATATATATATATATATATATATATATATATATATATATATATAATTTATTTATTTATTTATTTATTTATTTATTTATTTATTTATTTATTTATTTATTTATTTATTTATATTTCTGCCATCCTGAGTCCTTGAATTTGTGAATTTCTAAATGGTAAATTAGTCATAGAGAAAGAAAAACCCCTAAGAGTTGTAACTCACTGCTGGCAAGGCAAAGAAGGAGATGCCCAGCAGGGCGAACCCTGCGGACAGCATCCGGCCTGTCCACGTCTTTGGTGTCTTGTCCCCGTAACCTATGGTTGTCAAGGTGATCTGTGAAAACACATCATTAACTATTAGTCCCCACTGATGCCTGTGTGTTCAGGTCCTGGAAACTCAAAAATACACAACAATGCAAGCTGGAAATGCACAGATCTCCACCAAGCACATGGTGACTCCACCCAACAGTGCTGTCCCATACCTAGTGAATACATGCACTATCATGAGTGAAAGGTTGGATTTATCACCTGTTGTTGATTTGATCCAATAGAGACATGTTATTAGCAGCCTGGTTTTGTAAATTGTCAAAGTCCTCTCTCAGGCCGCTTTCAGACCAACTACCCTTGGTGTGCACCAGACAATCAAATTGAACCAAAGCTCCTTTTTCATTTGTGTCAAAGCATCACAATGTCACACATGGTTGCAATAAGTTAAACGTGAGACTGAGACCTGCAAAAAGAGGCATCTGAAACCAGCAACTGCATGTCTATGTGGTAGGCACAAACGAGGAATCCACTATCTAGAACATCTGAATACCTTGGTAGGCTTTCAACAAGTTAGTGAACGGTACCTCTTCGGTTTAATGCAGGGGTCACCAACTCCGGTCGTGGAGGGCTACCGTGGGTGCAGGTTTTTGTTCCAACCAGGCAGTAACACACCTGATTCTATTAATCAGACCCTGCTAAGGACCTTCACCAGTAGAATCAGGTGTGTTACTGCCTGGATGGCACAATAGCCAAGAGACCAAGGATGGGCAATCCTGATCCTGTAGGGATGGTGTGGGTGCAGGTCTTTGTTCCAACCAAGCAGTAACACACCTGATTCTACTAATTAACCACTACAGCCTTTGCTAAGGACCTTCATTAGTAGAAACAGGGGTGTTACTGCCTGGTTGGAACAAAATCCTGCACCGATGGTCCAGGACCGGAGTTGGTGACCCCTGGTTTAATGCATCCAGTCATATCTGTACCATGTGCAAGTAAACCACACTACACTATTCCAAAAGTCTCCTGTGGCATTTGAGTAGTAATTACTGGTTAGTAGAAACCAGGATTTGTTCTGGTTTATTACCAAAACATAATAATCTATTCATGGCACCCTTCTCAACATTTAATGATAATTTGATGAAAATCTGGCCATAACTTTACTAATACATAACAGTATTTTAGTGATACATTTTCACGATTTACCTCAGTTACCTCTGGCTAGTTTAAAATGTCGCCTGGCGCGGCGTAGCTGCATTTGCATGTTTTTCATACCGCCTTGATTGATGGGCTAATGCTTATGGAGGAGCTGTCGACGGGAACGTGAGAGAGAGAGAAAACGCGTCGGCGGGGACGCCATCCGTCATCGTCCACCGCAGGACACGTTCATGTGAGGAAATTACCACATCAAGCATGGAGTTTGAGAGCTCTGCTGCGAGATCGCATCAGTTTCAGAAACCCAAAGAGAGAGAGAGAGCTAAGATAGGAGTGACACATAGGACGGGAAAACTCACCGTGCCCCACCACAAGGCGTCGGCGTACGTGGCGAACTCCTTGTTGAACTTGTTCTCCACAAGGTAGACGAGGAACGAGGAGAAGATGAGAACCAGAAACCCGATGTACCAGGCTGTCACCAGCTCCTGTCGACAGAGGTCAAAACTGCATTCAGGAGGATTTTGATGATGCACACCCACTTTGCCATATGAACATCCAATGAAGTTCAACCCTAATCGGCTTTTCTATGAATGACGGGAACATGAGCCGCTGCGGGACAGAATGGACGGTGCTAAAAGTCAAAGTTATGACCCTTTTTTGGAATTTGTGTTTCACACTAAATCCACTTTCAATCACCTCAAATTATTTTCCAGCGCCAGGTACAATCCTTTCAACACTAAAGAGCAGGAACGTACATCAGCATCAAGTAGACACTTCCAGCGATTTCTCAGCTAATTAATGCCACCTCCGGCAGGCTGAAGACTGATGTGCAAACACGTAGGTGATTCCACCCGTTTTAGCAGCAGTAATATGATGTTGTCAGGAGTAAATCACATTTAAATGGAGCCTCAGATTATTAGTCATCATGCTGACCTGCTGAAGAGCAACGGACCCCCATAGAGAATCATGTTCAGGGCCAGAAATGTGCTTTTTAAATGTACTTTATTTCTCTGTTTCTCACTTTAAGGCTGCCATCTTTGTGTGTGATGGCAGGAGACATGTAGCCCATTAGCATTGGTGAGCTAACGGCAAGTAAGGGATGAAATACAGCAAAAATTATAGCGGTAGTGGTGTATTTCAAGGTAAAAATGTTGCTTTAGATTTAGCTCCTGGCTGCTTTCCATCTGTGGTCTGGGTCGGGTTCAGGAACCAGGAGAGTCCAGCTGGGTCCGGTCTTCAGACCACTTGTCTGGACCTGGTCTGAACTCTCACACAGCCCAGAATTCCCATGAATCTGTTATTGATTCTACTGACGTTACCCACACTGCAGTAAAGGCAGCATTGAATCACATTATTTAATATTGAATTTTTTTTTGTTTAAATCATTGCATTGAAAAACTGAATCAAAATAGTGTAAATTGAAATTTAATTTATTAGTTTGGAACTTAGAACTTCGCATTTCAGTTCTCAAAATTCTGCTTCAATTTACTGTGAGAAACATTTTACGGATAAGGGAAGAGCAATCGAGCTCAGATACACAGGAATCCTCATTAGCCAATCAGCATCTGCGTTATTGAATGCAGTGCAACTGACTGAAAGTGATAGAAAATTAGTGAAAGCCCAGAAGTCTTGTTCTTAGGTGCTGATTGGCTGAAGAGATCACCTGTGTATCTGAGCTCGATTGGTTTGGATTAAATTATCCTTAAACTACCTGGACGTAAATTGAAGTCGAATTTTAAGAACTTGAAATGTAAAGTTCTTAAAATAAAGTATATATATGAATGTATATATATATATATATATATATATATATATATATATATATATATATATATATATATATATATATATATATATATATATATATATATATATATATGTATATATATATATATATATATATATATATATATATATATATATATATATATTATAGATTATAGTATTCAGATTCAGTTTTGCAAAGATTTAATTTAATAAATCTATTTAAATAATATAATTTCATGTTATAAAAAATCTAAATATAAATCTAATTTTTTAATTATTTGATTTAAATTCACATATTTCTGCTCATGGCTTGTATCACTGATGCGCTGCAATTTATAAAAAAAATAAAAATCCTCCATCCTCCACCTGATCCATACTAAATGTGTCCCATTTGATTTAAGATGACAATTTACCAGAGAAAATATGAATAAAATCTGGGTCTAATCATGTCTATTTTCTTTTCTAAATTATGTGGATAGATGTGTGTTTGTGTGTGTGTGTGTGTGTGTGTGTGTGTGCACGTTAATTATTTTGGTTCGAGCCTTTTATAAAAACAGTGTTTCATCATCACAGCCTGATTCTGCAGCTGTGCTGATGTTAATGTGAGTAACAATGACGCTGGAGTAACAATGATGGATCTGAGGTTAAAAAACAACAAAACAAAGGTAATGGACTCGTGTGGGTTGATGGAGACGAAGCACCGAGCAGTGGAAGAGCTGCTCACTTCAACACTCAGAACGCTATTTTTACCCAGCTTTCTATATTAAATCACATAATAACTCAATATGCCGTATAATTATGTTTATTAATAAAAGGCATTCTTATAGACTTATAGAGTCTGACAGGAACTCACATCATCACCACGAATACAAGTTAATGACACAAAAGAATATATTCTTATTCTTATTTTAAGTAATTAATAAAATAAAATAAAAATTGTATTCTAACATCTTACTTATATTAATTGCAAGACACACAAGACTTTTTGATTATTGAAACAATTAATCAATTAGTCGTTTGGGTCATTAAATGGTGTAAACTGTCAATCAGTGTTTCCACAACCCAAAGATCATCAGTTTACTATTATAGAAGAATAAAGAAACCAGGAAATAATCAGAGAACAGAAGCTGGAAACAGAGAATCTGGACATTTTCTTTAATTAAAAACGACTAATATTGATTAATTGATTATCAGAATAGTTGGTGATTTATAGAATAGTTGTCTAATTGATTAATTGGCTAATCACTGCAGTTCTATAGATGTCCAATAACCAAAATTCTGGTTAAAGATATTAATAAATGTCAAAGGCTGCAACTTACAATTTCTGATAGTTCAGTGATCTGTCATTGATTGAAACGATTAATCGATTAGTGGATTGGTTCATTTAATGGTGAAAATGTTGATCACTGTTTCTCAAAGTTGAAGATTGAACCTAAAATGTCTTTTTTTGTCAACAACCCAAAGATCATCAGTTTACTATTATAGAAGAATAAAGAAACCAGGAAATAATCAGAGAACAGAAGCTGGAACCAGAATTTTTCTAATTAAAAATGACTAAACGATTAATTGATTATCAGAATAGACTTTGATTAATGTGATAGTTGGAAACTAATCAATTAAATCAACTAATTATTACAACTCTGCCCAAGAATGTGTCCTACTTCATTATGTACTACAGAAGTTTTTATATTCATTATTAGACCTGCATCTAACAACTATTCTGAAAGTTGATTAATCAATTAGTCGTTTGGTTCAGTAAATGTTGTAAACTGTCAATCAGTGTTTCCAGAAAACCAGGAAATAATCAGAGAACAGAAGCTGGAACCAGAGAATTTGGACATTTTATAATTAAAAATGACTTAAATCGATTATGAGAATAGTTGGTGATTAACGTGAAAGTTGACAACTAATTGATTAATCAATTAATCATTGCAGCTCCAGAGCAAATATACATATGTAAAACATTTGTCTATTGACTTAGTGTAAATGAAGTGATATCTGTGTGTGTGTGTGTGTGTGTGTGTGTGTACCTTGCTGTGTGCATACACCACAGACCCCAGCAGCTTCCAGGTTCCTCCTCTTCTGTCCATTCGCACCATGCGAAGAATCTGGAGGAAACGGAGACTCCGCAGCACCGAGGTGGCGAAAATGTTTCCCTGACTTCCTGCCGACACCACGGCAACAGACGCTATGAGCACGATGATGTCTGGAGGACACACACACACACACACACACACACACACACACACACACACACACACAATATAGCAATTAAAATATCATCAAAAATGTCATGTGGTTTGACGCTAAAAACTTGATAGAACAAATCGTTAAGTTCTCATAAAAAAGGAGTAAAAACATAATAAAAGCACATGCTATCATCTAGTTCTATATTCTAGGTGGATAAATTCTTAAAATGTATTGATGTAAACATGATAAATGTTTTTTTAAACTTCCTCATCTTGAATATCACTGACCCACGTATAAAACACTGATTTTGCACATTTCACAGCATCCACCAGATCCCGTTTTTTTTCTAGGATGTGACCACATCCTCCAAGAGGAAGAAAAAATAAATGACCAGAAGGAAATTGTGTTGTTTTTTTCAGGATTTTACTTTTTTTTTCTTAAATCTCAGTATCAGGTCGCAACTATAGGGCGCAGGTTTTATATACAGAAATAGATCGGTTGTGCTTTATTTAATTTGATTTCAAAGTACTAACATTTTTTAATCATCATGGTAAAACACACAGATAAAACAAGCACACAAGTGTGTGTATTAAAAAATAGAGCGGGGTAATGTCATCAATCAAACCATCAAAGTCCTCATCCTCTGTTTCTGATTCCAACAGCAGCTAAATCTCCATCAAACATGCCAGCTTCACTTTCTTCACCATCAGAGTCACTTTCCTCTAAATGATGCGTTACAATCCGCTGGAAGTTGCTGCGCTACCGTAGTCCTGGTCTGGATGGAGAAATGGCACCGAAACGAAAGCATCAAGACGGAAATGTTCAATTTTCATTTCTTCTGCTGCTTTACTGCTTTTAGTCGAATGGTGACCATAGGAACGCTTCTCCCACTCATTCTTTGCTCTGTGATCCACTGATCCAGTCTGTGATCCACTGATCCAGTCTGTGCTCTGTGATCCACTGATCCGGTCTCTGCTCTGTGATCCACTGATCCGGTCTCTGCTCTGTGATCCACTGATCCAGTCTTTGCTCTGTGATCCACTGATCCGGTCTCTGCTCTGTGATCCACTGATCCGGTCTCTGCTCTGTGATCCACTGATCCAGTCTTTGCTCTGTGATCCACTGATCCAGTCTCTGCTCTGTGATCCACTGATCCAGTCTCTGCTCTGTGATCCACTGATCCAGTCTCTGCTCTGTGATCCACTGATCCAGTCTTTCCTCCAACTCGTACCACCTGTCTTATGTCTTAAACTCAGCTGTGTAGCTGATTTCCTTCAGTTTAAACTGTGCTTTATCAGCGTGTCTCTTTACCATTTTCAGGTTGTTAAAACAACGATGTTCTGCATAACGCACATCCCCGTTATTTTATCTACAATCCATGAAAATATAAGACTTTTATGTGCGCCCTATAGTCATGAAAATACACTATATGAAAAAAAAAATCGAAATGCTCTGGTAGTTTGGGGACCACTGCTCTAGAACAAGGATTCTTGTCATAAATTAACCTGTTTTAACATATCAATTAGTATTTCAACAAAAAACCTTTAGAAATTTGTTCTATGTGGCCCACTTGGTCTATGGTATAACCCACGTTCTTATGGGTTAAGGTACATTTCACCACTGGTGACAAACACAACTGTATTTTCCATTTTATGCAACGAACGGTTGCATAAAAAAGATAAAACACTGAAAGATAAAACAGTGAAATATCACGGTTAAAGTGACCTGAAGGGGACGTTGATGTTAATGTGAAACTGGCTGAAAAGGCCTCGTTTTTACCGGAGCTGACACCTTCCGCCAGGAGGCATCTCGTACAACAATGAGAATAATAATAATTGCTGTAGGTTTAAGGTGCTGAGCAGCACATCCATCTGCTGTGTAGACACAAACAGGACAGAGGGGAGGTAATTGTCTAAAGGAGCGCTCCTCGAGGAAGGTTTGTTATTTTTTATCATCTTTTTCGATTCCCCCGTTAGTGCACATGAGTCGCCGTGTCACCGTATGTGCAGGCCAAGCTGCGATGACTCAAAGCGTCCCTCCTGCTGAACCCTGAGTTTAAAGCAAAAGACAGAAAATGCTGACCAAGGTGTGGCTGATGTCTCCTGATGTAAAACCATGGACCAGCTGACCAGGGAGGGGGGAGCAGTCAGCAGCATTAACCGTTAAAATACTTTAACGGCTCCCAGGGGATAAAAAGAGAGAGTCCAGGACCCTGCTGAGATGCTGTGAAGAACCATGTTACTTTAGGATTAGTGTGTGTGTCCTGCTGTTATTATCCAGGTTATTCATCTTAAGAAGACAAAACTGACCCAAATCTGCACAAAAGAAATATATGATGATTAATTATCTGGCTGATTGATTGATTAATTGTCTCATCACATTGACAAATGTTGCATCTGGAAATGAGCTCCAGTTCATCAGTTAAAGCAGTAGTTCTTAATTAGTGGGGGGGCGTGTTAGACCTTGAAGAACATGCTTTTTTATTAATTCATTATTTTACTGTCTAGAATAAAATGCAATTGCACCTCCACTACATTAGGGGGCAGTGGCGCTCTCATTGGCAGAGTGTTCACAGGGAGCATACAGCACAGAGTATGAGTATGAAGTGTAGACACCAAGTGTAGGGGGAAGCAGGGCTGATTCCTTCAGCTCTCATGTCAGGGTTATGGCACTTTTAATATCATGTTTAGAGTTTCTGTGGGATTTTAAGATCTTTGCTGGACTTCAGAGGTTCTGGTCCAGGGGTGGGCAGTCCTGGTCCTGGAGGACTGGTGTGGCTGCAGGTTTTTATTCCAGCCAAGCAGTTGGAACACACCTGATTCTACTAATCAACCACCTGAGTGCTTGCTATGGACCTTCATTAGGAGGATCAGGTGTGTTACTGCTTGGTTGGAACAAAAAGCTGGACCCACACTGACCCTCCAGGACCAGGATTGCAAACCCCAGTATCTGGTCTTTACGAAGACCACGTGGCAACTGAATGGCTCCAGCTGATCTGATTGGCTGATTGTTCTGCTAAAGATAGAGAGGTTCCTTCAGGGGCAGAACATTTGACCTCGGGAAACATGCTTTTTATTCTTTTATTTTTATTTCCTTTCCTAAAATAAATGCAGTTGCACCTCCACTACATTAGGGGGCAGCCGAGTGTTCACAGGGAGCATACAGCACAGAGTATGAGTATGAAGTGTAGACACCAAGTGACACCATGAAAACATATTTAACAGGGATGAGAAGACAGGCGGAGAGAGACGGAGATAAAGAGACAAACGAAAGTCTCCCAAAGCTAAGACGAGGAAATATGACGAAGCGTCTGTAGCGCTTGGTTCACTGTGAAAGACCGGTGTGTTACCGAGACCATTACCCCCCCCGTATGGGTCAAGCTAAAAACAAAAGCCTCGACATTTTTCCATAAGGCGGCTTGAATGTTTCCATCAAACCGTGGTCAGGCTGGATCCGGCCGGGTCAGTGGGCGGCGTGGCGAGCGCTAACCGCTAACGGCTAACGGCGGCATTCCACGCATTCTGACGCTGTCATCGCGGCCACTGGTTTGGGTTCTAACTTCAGAACAGAACCACAGAGCGCGTTAGACAACAGGCTCATGTACTGTTGTAGTACTGCAGCAGGACTGTAGTACTACTACAGCAGGACTGAAGTACTACTACAGCAGGACTGTAGTACTACACAATACACTAATGCAGCTGGTGAGAAAAAAAGAAAGAAATAGACGATTTTGCTGTTTAATTGTGGATATCATTCATTTAAAAGTCAT
>JAYKQN010000003.1:30685000-30795000 GCA_036785175.1 Eupleurogrammus muticus
TCCAATTTATTTTGAAACTCGGGTCTTGAATCTGCAAAAACGTACAATCTGCACAGGATCTTTATATTTATATATTGCACAGAGATGGTGGGACGTTCCGACCTTTTCCTCATTAACGCTAATTTTCTCACACCCCTCTTCTTGTGTCCATTATTTCCCACTTCCATGGTTTTCTGCTGACTGCTACAGGCCTGCTCGCCTTCCCCCAGTCACCCTACTGTACTTTCCAAGAGAGAAAGAAAGAGAGAGATCCATGTCTAAACAGTGGAAAGAATAAAAAGGCAGCGAGTGCAACCTCATTACGTAAATGCGCTCTCGTCTTATGAGCCCCGACCACAGCTGTAAATGACACGAGTAAACCGTGGTCGATGGCGTGCCGCGGATCGCGTTCGCGGAGACGACAACTTGCACTCACCAGAGGGCAAGTAGGAGGCAACGGATGTGCGGGGCAGACATCGGGATAACGAAAGGAGAGGGGGAATAAGGGATGCACCGTTTTTTTATTCCTCTAAAACGAGTGCTGTGCAGGAACTTGCATTTGAGAGCTCACTGAAACCAAGTCTGTGGACGTTTTTTTTGCAGATTTTTCTTGTAATTCACCCCAACATCGGTGTCACAATTAAGAGAAATCCACTTCTAATTAAAAAAAAATAGGTGCAAGTGCCCAGATCTTGAACTTTTTACGAGGGATGCATCAATTATTCCAAAAAATTAGTGCAGTGTAAGAACTTGCATTTGAGATCTTACTGAAACCAAGTTTGTAGACGTGTATTTTTGCAGATTTTTCTTGTAATTCGCAACCACATCACGATTAAGAGAAATCCATATCTGATAAAAAAAGAATACGCTCAAGTACACATCTTTTTACTAGGGATGCATAATTTTAGTACTGAACGAGTATTAGCATTTGAGTACTTGCCAATACCAAGTTTGTGTGTTTTTTTCCAAAATTCGTGCACTTCTGATTCAAAAAAGATATGCTCAAGTAGACAGATCTTGGACTTCTTACGAGCATTGAATGAGTACTTGCATTGAGTACTCATTGATTCCAAGTTTGTGGACGTGTTTTTTTTCTTTCCACAAAGTTGCGCAGCCTTGTAAGCGCCAATTTTTCTTGTAACTCGCCCAACACAGGTGTCACGATTAAGAGAAATCAACTTCTGATTCCAAAAAAATAGGCTCATATGCACAGATCTTGGACTTTTTAGTAGAGATGCATCAAATTTTCCAAATAATGAATGCTGTGTAAGAACATGCATTTGGGAGCTCAGTGAAACCAAGTCTGTGGACGTGTTTTTTTGTAGATTTTTCTTGTAATTAGCCCCAACGCCTGTGTCATGATTAAGAGAAATTCAGTTTCGATTCCAAAAAACAAGAACAGACCTCAGACTTTTTACTAGGGATGCATCTATTTTTCCAAAAAACAAGTGATGTGTAAAAACTTACTCGCTGATACCAATACCAAGAACTTACGCTATTACATTAGAGTTACTTTGAGTTTATTTGAGTGTTTGAAAGATATCATTGGTTATTCCTCAGTACAGCTTTCTTGTACATAAGTGAGTGTCACAAGTTTCACTGCAGTATGAAAACAAATTTAATAAAATTGTCATATATATATATATATATATGGACACTGGAATTCCCATTTAAGGTCATCTAAAAAAATGCGATGATGCCATCTGCAGGACTAGTTTATATCATACAGTATATATTACAGAAGAAATGTCCGATATTTCTAAGAAGGTTTTCAGAGATTCCTCCTTTAAGCCTCCTCTTAAGGTTTTATGCTGGACATAAATTGCATTCTGCTTTTTATTTGTGGTGCTAGTATCCTGCTGAATCTTTTAGGGGGGATTCATACAAATTCAACGCTCAATAGTGTGATCCAGCAACTCACCGATAACGCAGAACGGCTTCCTGGCGAAGCGGAGTCGACCCTGCCATCCTCTGTACCGGCAGCAGCATCCCGCCGACCAGATGCGGATGATGTATTCCAGCCCAAACACCACAATCATGACAAACTCCTGCAGAGTTGGAGCAAGTCGGTGGAAGAGAGAGACAATGTGATAAAAAAACTTATGATATTAGGCATTAAGCATCCAAAGAAGTGGATGGAGTTACTAAAAATGGTAATAGGTACCATGGGACAGTACAGTTCTATGATTACCATGGAGCTGTACCAGTCCCATGGTAGTAAAAGGGTTACTAAAATGGTATTGGGTACCGTGGGACCAGTACAGTTCCATGGTAGTCATGGAAGTGTACCAGTCCCATGGTACCCGTTACCATTTAAGTAATTTCTTTGGTTGGGGTACCTAGCCCACAGGACCAGTCCCCTGTAGGAGGAGCCCTTTGTATAAAGCCCACTTCCATTAGGAGTGGAAACAGGGTTAAAGTGGGGACCATGAGATGATTCCAATGAGGAAATCCAGGTTTTAAACATCTGGAAGCAAACATCTCATCACAGTAGTAGGCCATCCTGGTCCTCAAGAGCTGGTGTGGGTGCAGGTTTTTGTTCCAATCAAGCAGCAACACACCTGAGTCCAATTATCAACCATTAGAGTCCTTGCTGAGGACCTTCATTAGTAGAATCAGGTGTATTACAAAAGCCTGCACGCACAGTTGCTCTCTAGTACCAGCATTGGAGAGACCAATTCTCAAGATGTGTAGGCAGCGAATGCTTTGCAGGGGGGCACATGTCTATGGTGTCCATGCTACTGAGCCTCATCTCCAACCCTGTACATACATTACTCGTATTGCATGTATACCACACCAAGCAAGAAGGATAAAGGGGCACCATTACTAAGTGCTAAACTAAAGAATCTAGGAGATCTGAAAAGTGTAGGATTAGCAAGAAAGAAAGATTACTTAGGCAGGACTAGATTTAAAGGTACTACAGGTACTCAGCCTTAGTGATGAAGGATATAAAGACTTTACCTCTTCAGATGCACCACCTTTTCAATCTTATTTGTCTTATATCAAACTTTTGGTCAATCTTTCTTAGCTGGTCCTCATTGGCTTTCAAACCGGCCATCTCTCAACACTGTGCTTTTATTGGCGTGTGCATGGTGTAAATCAATGCGAAAACATCCTTCAGACCATAATCGTTGCGTTATTTGTGTCTACGGAAACCAACGCCGAAACTCCGGCGGCAGGAAATGAGACAATAGGCTCACCACAGCACATCAGCACATTGTTTCTGATTGGTGTGAACAGAAGCCCACGCAATTTTTGAGAATGTCCCGAAACCTGGAAAATGAGTCATTTCAGCGCTCCCAGTTCCCTCGTATCGACGTCAATGGGTTTTCCTACCTGAAATAAGGTCTGTGTTAAAAAAAAAGCTATTTTCACATTTTGTTCTATGACATGTAAATGTTTTTTTAATTCATGCATGGGTTGCCAACAACTGGCTAAATTGGGCTACAGATGTCCAGTTTTGAGGCAGTTTTTGACCCAGCTGTCCTCTGTCAGGCGGGACCTCTGGACGGATGCATAATTGGTGGCTTTTGTGAAAGTCGACCCAACGTCTGGTTTTTGTACCGCGGTGGAATCAGTTTTAGGTTGGATATTCGACAGACATTTAAGCCGGTCCAACAGCGTGTTTTTCACTCAGTTTTACCATGTGTTGGCAGGAGGAGGGCAGATAGTTTACTTTGTTCGCCACAGAGTTTATTTTCTGCAATAATCCATAATCCAATGGAACAATCCCAAAGGCGTTTTGTTGAGGGAAGCAGGGTGACGTTGGCCTCCAAATAAAACATCCCTGCAACATTCTATATAAGGAAACTGCACCAAAATAAATGACAATATTTCAAATTTGGATTGAAACTAATTTCTAATACTGTTTTGATGCTAACTATTATGTACATAAGACCCTTAATTACATAGTTAGGAGGATGTTGTGGATTTGGGTTTCCAGAGGTTTTAATGATGGTAACAGAATGTGGTTTCACAGGCAATATATGAGTCATTGCTTGTCAGTGTGGATTACAACTACATCATTATATATTATTATACATCATTAATGGAATGTTTTTGTCATTAAAAATGGACGTCAGGATCCAGGAATGCACACACACACACACTGAGTGGACTCCCATTAGATAACACTGTTGATGCAGTTAATACGGTGCCATTTGTGAACACTGCTGCAGGAATAACAAGGTGCAGTAAATGCTCGACTGTGCAAAAAAAAAAAAAAAAAGACTTCTCTTTTCACAGTGAGTCATGATAAGAGTCTTTTCAAAAGCTATTTTTCCCCCTAATGCACACTGGGAGTTCTCTCCATCTTTCCAGCAAACTTGGAACCTCATTTACTGTTATTAATGCTCGAGGTGAATAAAGCTCCCATCATCAAGCAAAGTACTTAAACAAACACCATCAACTAGATGAAATGACTTTCTCACCCAAACTTTGGTGACATTAGTGCGTTGTATTTACACAGCTTGAGGTGAGTTTTTATCCAAAGGTTTTCCAAATAAAGGGGAAGAGATTCGGTGGAAGTCTAAAAAAGCTTCATAGAATAAGTGGAATATTCGTAATTGATGAGCATTACTGTAGGATCATCACATCCATCATTATTATACAATATCCTCATTCAAGAAAGACCAGAGGCCCCTTACCTGTTTAAGATATTTGTTAGCAGCTAGCTCAGCTAATCTGGCTAGTTCATATATTAAACGTAGAATAGTGCTAGCAGAGGAGCAAAGAAGCTAAGTTTAGCTTATTAGATAGACAGTCGCATGCTAGTGTAGGTAGCTGGTCCCTAGCTAACCGGGACAGAGCTAGCTTAGCTTGTGTTTCAGCAAACTGATTTTTCCACTCAGGGAACAATCACTAAGAAATGATGCTCTATCGTCAGCTACATGAAACTACAGACCACCAGAACTCCAGAAAAAGGAAATGTCAATACTACCCCATTGATTTCTATGCACAAATAAGAAATTAATTATAGTCTTGAAGATGTTTCAGATTGATTGACACCATGCACGAGCCAATTAATACAAGTTGCCAGGAGATAGCACCTTGAAAACCAAAAAGGACCATTTGGCTTGATTGACAGCAGTACAAACCAATGGAATTTTACCATGATGAGACCATCCATGTCTGATAGCCAATAGCCATGGCTTTAGAGCCACATGTGACATCAGGAAATGGGGAATGCCATTTTTGCAAATAAGACTAAAAAACAGGGTTTGTCTTAGGAGGACATCACACTATTGGAGGTTGAGGTGGTTCAGGTCTTATTCTGTTCTGGTGGATCCTCAGAATATATAATATAAACCCTCATTCAAATACTGAGTTGTGTAACTCATGGTCGACAGTCGCAGTGTAGTTAGCTCGTCCCTAGCCAACCAGTACTAAGCTAGCCTAGCTTGTAGTTCAGGAACAGATTTTTGCACCCAGCTAACAACCACTGAGAAACTCTTAGCTTTATCGTCAACACCAGAAAAGATAGTTAGACGTACCCCAGGTACCAAAGCAGAAGACATTGATATCAGTCCATTATGGCAATACTACCCTTCAGGCATTGGTTTCTATGCACAAATCAGGCATCAATTATGGTCTTAAAGTTACATGCACAAGTCAATTAAAAGCTGGCTCCAGGAGATAGCAGCTTGAAAACCAACAAGGACAGAACTCAAAAGTTTGACCAGATTTATCTTGATTGACAGAAGTGTGAACCAATGGAAATTAACCATGACAAGACCATCCATGTCTGATGGATCCAGGGACATATGTGACATATGGGAACTGGGCTTCTTACAACTGGGGAAATACCATTTTTGCAAATAAGACTGAAAAACAGGGTTTGTCTTAAAAGGACATTATACTATCGGAGGTTGAGGTACATTGATTTCTATGCACAAATAAGGCATCAATTATGGCCTCGAAGTAGTTTTGCATTGATTGACACCACGCATGAACCAATAAAAACCTCCTCTGTTGCTACTTATGAGGTTTTGTCCTTTTTTTCTCCCCAAAGGACAGGAAATGAAAAAATGACCCGACTTTGACCTTTTATACCCCGTCTCCGGTTTCTTACCAGAATGAGCAGACAGGAAGAGGAGAAGTCCTGATGAGTCGGGATGGTGGAGAACACAGAGAGGACCAGGCAACTGAAGACCAGGATGAACCTGAACAGGAAAAAGATAACCATGAATACGACATAGACATAAATCCGACAGCTTCAGAGCTTCCAAAACGTAATTTTCAATGATTACAGAAAGGAACACTACAGCGTAATCGTCGTCTGGATTTTTTTTTTCCTCAATGTGACAAACTCTTGAATCTGTTCTGGCAGCTGAAGTAAAGAAGCAGTGCACGAATCACAGAGTTTATTTTCCCCTCCGCAGCGAACCACGAGCCCGACTATTATTCAATTTCCTGCGATATCGAGTTAATCGCGCTTGTTTGTGCAAACACGATTTGCAAGAAACAAGCAGTTAAACTGCGGCTGTCGGAAAAAACAAAACAAAAAAAAAACTGAGCGACGTCCGGACTATCTCCACGTAGCCTTCCATCTTCATAAGCATCACATTTGCTTTTTTTCCATCACATAAAACTTCCCAAAACAGATCATTGTCTGAAACAGGAGTGTGAGGTTTAGAGTTACGACGCTAAACGGTGACAGCACATCTGTGTTTTATCATTCGGGATCTGGTCCTAAGCCTCTCTGAGAAAAGGCTGGTCTCCACTTCCAACCGTTGTCCGAGTGGAAAGTGGAAGTTCAGGCTTGTTTGTTTTTTACAGTTGCACATTAATAATTCAAACAGGAGACCTTTAGGCAAGCTCTGACCTTTAGGCCCTCATGCTTTTTTGTGGAAACTTTCCCTTTCACTTCAAAAGCCGCCTCGTGTTTCATGGCGGCGGCGGGCGGTGATACACGCCTGAAGGAAAGTCGCAAACCTCAGAGTGGCGAGGTACGTAAGAACATGCCAAATAGGTGGTAGTTCCACCAGCATTCTGGTATAATTCATCTCATCATGGCGTATTGGCGACAGCTTAGCAAAAGTCAGGCTCCATCCTACCTCAGGGATCTCTTAGTCCCATATCACCATCCAGGACATTACATCCCAATATGCAGCTTATTGGGATTCCAGAATCTCTACAATTAAAACAGGAGGCAGAGCCTTCAACTATCAGGCTCCTCTCCTGTGGAATCGTCTTCCAGTTTCAGTGTGGGGGGCAGACACCCTTCCTATATTTAAGAACAGGTTAAAAAGGTTCTATAGAGCGTATAGAGCTTCTTTTATGCTGATGATCCACTATTGTACTTTTAAATCTGCTGTGTTTCCTGTGTTTTCTCATCCACAGAGCATGCTGCAGTGCAGCCACTGAGGGATCTACGGATGTTGGAGGGTCTGATGCTGTCCTGGTGAAACCTGGAAGCTGTGATGGATCCTGCTCCTCATCCTCCACTTACACCAACATTCATTACATTTCTGTTTGTCTGTTTGTAATGTCCAATTCTGAGCTTTACCTTGTAGGATGTGAGGGTCTAAGAACATGTGTTGTTGATGTGTTGCTTTTCTACAAACTGTAAAGCTCATTGGGGCGAATGTGATTTGTGATTCTGGGCTGAACAAATAAATTGAATGGAATCACAGCGTAATAGACACCGTCGTAAAAATTTTCATTTCAACGTCGAGATCCGTCAGACAAGCATTCGCCTCCTCCAGGTCTGCATCAACCTAAAATAACTTTAATTTGATTATACAGAAAACCAATTTTGGTGGAAGCAATTACGATTTTCAGCATGATTGCATGGAAAACGAGAGCAGTGTGTGTGTGTGTGTGTGTGTGTGTGTGTGTGTGTGTACGGAAACATAAAAAAACCAAAATTAAAACCTATTAAAATCCAATGAACTGGTTTATTTCTTTTAATCGGTTTAGGCCCTGATTAGATTAAATTCTGGATGCGATTTTCCTTAATTACATAAAATGTTTGCAAAACACAAGCAAAATATTGGGGTTATTTTTTATGCAATTATAAAATATTGGGAAACAATTTGCTTCACTATTTTGTTAATATTACAAACTGAGTGAGAAGACACTGTTTGATTTACAATATGAAAAACACATTTATCTGTAGAACAAAGTTTAACTAGAGTGTTTTTTCTTCTTTACCTTCATTTTACTGTGATAATACTGATAATAATACTGTAAAGGCTCTATAATATTTTATGGTATTGGTATTATTAGTCAGTTTTTACCACGTTACTGCTGTGAAATTGTATAAGTTCTTGTATCCAAGCTTCTAATTGCAATGATATGATAAAAAAATATTTCTGTGGAGCTATTTGAGTTTTTAAGAAAGTTTTCTGCTAAATGGGATAATGTAAAAAATGTCATATTGTCTGGAGGAAAGACTGGATCAGCGGATCACAGAGCAAAGACTGGATCAGTGGATCACAGAGCACAGACTGGATCAGTGGATCACAGAGCAAAGACTGGATCACTGGATCACAGAGCACAGACTGGATCAGTGAATCACAGAGCACAGACTGGATCAGTGGATCACAGAGCAAAGACTGGATCAGTGGATCACAGAGAAAAGACTCAATCAGTGGATCACAGAGCGAAGAAGTGATCAGTGGATCACAGAGCAAAGACCAGATCAGTGGATCACAGAGCAAAGACTGGATCAGTGGATCACAGAGCAAAGACCAGATCAGTGGATCACAGAGCAGAGACTGGATCACTCAAAGACATGTCATTACTGGACATCTGAAGGGTGTTAGGGTAGATTAAAGCTGTGCAATTAATTGAATTTTGATTAAAAAAAAATGTATTTGCCTGTCAACAAATCTCCAAACTCATATATTCAAGTTGGAGCAGTTTATTTGCCATTTTTCTTTATTTCACAATTTCTGTAAGAGACATATAGGCGACACATTCCTGATGACTGTTACACTGCAAATGTGTTTTTAGCCTGAAAATTAACAGTTGCCTCGTTTCCAATTCTTCAGTCACAGTTTTATTGTCCAGATTTTATTAACTATCAATCTCTTTATTGTAGTTATTTGTTTCCCTTAATGCTTTTGACCAATGAGCAACGCGTCAGCATTTGCTATAAAGACGATATCATTAATCATGGAAACATTGCACAACTAAAAAAAAACAACAACCATGATTTGACCAAAAGTCTAAAAGATTATCCCACAGCAGAAAGGAAGGAACCCAGGGACCCCCCGGGGCACCGTCTAAAGATGGCGCCGTGAGTCACGTCCAGCCTGACCCCCGCTGGGCCCTCGCTGACCTTCACGGCCTCGTCTGAGGTCGAACCCTCCACGAGGACGCTCGCGTCATTCCTCCTTCATCGCTTCTCTCCTCCGTTTCTGCTCTGCCACCAGCTCCGCCAAAATAAAACAGGAAAGCGTCAAAAAGTTTGAGGTCGGATTATTTGAATAATGTGATTTTGAACGAGGGGGAAAATATCCAGTGACAGGCATTGTGCGGCTGTCGCTGGCACGCCTACGCAACACGACAATTACAGAGTGACAATCAGCTCCTTACGCGTTTTACATTTTAATATATTTATTTTGAAAGGGGGAAGAGAGAGAAAAAAAATAGGCGTCATTAAGCAGCGAGGTCGACTGGACGCGTGAGTCACGACGGAGCCCGAGGACGATGGATTCATCTGGAACGCTCACACACACACACACACACACACACACAAACAAACACACACACACACACACACACACACACACACACACCAACATACACACACACACACAGTGACAAACACACCCCCGCAATCACCAACACAGTCCTTTCACCCACTCACCCAATCACCTCTTTCACATACACCCTTCTCACACACACACACACACACACGCACGCACACTCACACACACAACCAACACACACACACACACACACACACACACACACACACACACAGTGCCACTACACATGTGTTAAGTGTTGTTCTAATTTGCATAATTTAATTGATTTGTTTGCAAAATGAGCCTCGTTACATGTTATGATTTATTTTTCCCAATGGCTTAAAAAAAAAAGTTAAACTTTTTCATGTTCACATGTTCAGGTTCAATGATTGAGTTCAAATATCCATTATTAGTCCATAAAATGCTATAAATCACTGAGGATCATTAAGAACATGAAGAATATTTATATTTTGTCAAAATGAGTCAGAATCAGTTTATGTGAGTTAGAATATTGAAAAAAATAAATTTTTATTTAGACCTAAAAAAGTTAAATAAGCATAATAATAATAATTATCTGCAATGCAAAGTTCAATAAAATAAAATGAGAGTTCATATTACACAAAGTTATGAAAATCATGAAATAATCTGAATTATCTGACAGTAAAATGGCTTAAAAAAAAAGTTAAACTTTTTCCTGTTGGCATGTATTTTATTCCATCATGTTCACATCGTCTTTTGAGGTTTCTTCAATTTTTTTCCTCCTTTAAAGGTTTTTTTGTACGATATAAAAGTCTAAGGATGTTTTGTTGCTTTTGGCAAATCTGATATTTGTGATTTTGGGCTAAAACAGGGGGCGCGTTAGACCTCAGGGAACATGCTTTTTTATTTTTTTTTTACTGTCCTAGAATAAAGTGCAATTGCACCTCCACTCCATTAGGGGGCAGCAGAGTGTTCACAGGGAGCATACAGCACAGAGTATGAGTATGAAGTGTAGACACCAAGTGACACCATGAAAACATATTTAACAGGGATGAGAAGACAGGCGGAGAGAGACGGAGATAAAGAGACAAACGAAAGTCTCCCAAAGCTAAGACGAGGAAATATGACGAAGCGTCTGTAGCGCTTGGTTCACTGTGAAAGACCGGTGTGCTTGGACTTTTGGAGGCTCAAGAAGAGTTTTTACCTATGATATGATCATTTTATTTTTGGTGTGTTAGCAGCTGGAAAGAAATAAAAGATAAACCCTGTGATTACTATCCCAGCGTGTTAATAGCTTGATGCTCTGGTTTGGTTTCCACCATCAGACTCGGGATCACGTCCCTGAAGCTGTCCATGGTCCTGAAACCGGATCCGACCGGCAGGAAGTCAACGGATCGGCACGGTTCCTCCGTCAGCCGAACGCCGTGATTCTATTCTCCCTCCAGAAAATGTGTGTGTGTGTGTGTGTGTGTGTGTGTGTGTGCCAGAGACGGTGAACACACATTTCCATGTCGTACGAACAAGGAAACGATGGACGACCGGCTCATTTTTTTTTTTTTGGAAAGTTAAACCCGTGGAGTAAACAAAGCAGAAGCAGAGCCACGGTTTTTCCAAACATTTAATACTTTGTATTTTCTATTTTTTTTTCTGTTTTCTGAGATGTTCCTGGAGCCGTTTCACCCGTAACCACAATTTTCTTGTAATTTACTTGAACCGTGCATGCGTAAGCTGCACTGTCCATCACGAAAAATAAAATAAAATAAAATAAACCACACACTCAATTGTTTTTCCAGTTCATCAGTTAAAGGAAAAATCTGTCAATTAAACATAATTCTGGTTCGAACTGGTCAGTCTGTAAAATAATGACGATGGAGGCAGATAAAGACGAGAGTTTAACCACTTAAACCTACTTATTTATCAGTTTTCCTGCTGTAAATGATGATAAATGTGGAATATCTGTACAACCACAAAGGTTATTGGACTTAAACCTGGAATCAGAATAAATCTACAACATGTGAGGAGACGACAGAAGAGTCAGAATCTATTTATGCTGATGTTACACAGAAATATAGTTAGAATATTAAAGAGAAAAATCTAACATTTAAACTACTTTATTTAAACTTAAAACAAGAACATAAAGTAAATTAAGTTCAATGATTAATAAGTTCATAAACGTATAAATACATTCAACCTCTTAATGTCCTAAAGACAAATAACAGTAAATCTGGAAAATCAATTTATGAGTCAGAATATTGGAAAAAAATCTAAAAGTGTGTTTCACTACTAATAAATATACTGACACAAACCAGGAAAGAAATGAAATCAGCAAAATTCTACGATTAGATGAAAATAGTAAAGACTAGAAAACTAGAATAGGTTTTTACTGTCAGAGGTCAAAGGTCACATATCAATTATTGTTCCATAAAATGCTGCAAATCACTGAGGATCATTAAGAACATGAAGAATATTTTCTGTAAAATGTTTATAAAGGAGATTATTAAGGAGCCAATTAAATAATCCCACAAACAGCTCCAATCTAAATAAATCTCTAAATAGTGGTTAGTTGCAGCTACTACTGATATTATATTAAACTATTTTATTATTGTATTGATGATGTGGATATTGATGATATATATTGATGCTGGAACAGGAACAGATAAAATACTTTATTTAGTGTTGGAGCTCAGGTTTAACAGGAGATTCATGAATGAAACAGGGCTTTATTTTATTCTAACGTGTTAATGGAGGATGCATAACATGAATAAAACGCCTCTCGTCTATTTCCAGGTGCATTATGGAAATTGTCCTATAATCTTCAGGGTTTAGTGACAGCGTCCTCTGAGTTTCACACATGTAGAGGCTAAAAATGAAATAAATAAAATAAAAAATGCATGCTTGCAGAGTTAGAGAAACGCTGCAAACACAAGGAATGCGTTTCCAGTATTTAACCCGTCCCTGGATGCTGAGGAGACGCCGCGCTCGGCCGGCTGTGTGCGGAATGCGGGCGTGTGACCTCACAGGGGTCAGGGGTCACCGGGGTCGCAGCCTCAGGTCGCCGTCGCCGTAAAAGGAGGCAGCGGACGATTGGTGATGATGTTTTTATAGATGAAGGCTGCGGCGTGAAACCACCTACGTAGAACAGATCACTGCAGGAGAAGAAGGAGTTTTACACTTCTTTAAAGCCCCAAACTTTATTTAAAAAACAATAATTACAAATTCAAGGAAGAATCTTCACTTTACATTCTTCTTCTTCTTTATTATAATGATGGTTGGCCTGTTAAAATAAAAAAATAAAAACTTATAAAGCTTTGACTTTTATTGATAAAACCTGAGCTCCAACACTAAATAAAGTATTTTATCTGTTCCTGTTACAGCATCAATATATATCATCAATATCCACATCATCAATACAATAATAAAATAGTTTAATAGGATATAGGAAAGGATATAGAATTTATGAGGTCACATGACCACCATTGTCTCACAACTGGAGGTTGTCTCTAATTCTGAACTTTAGAAAATTTCAACAAATAAAAAATTTAACTCACTATTTATTTATGAATTCATTTTTTAACATGTGTTCAATTCTAATTATTATTATAATTATTATAACATATTGTGTGTATAGCAAGACTGAAGTGGTACAACTGAATATATATCAGATTGAATTTTAGATATAAGCTGTTTATTTACTGATTATTTAATTAGCTCTTTTATTATCTCCATTTTAAACATCAGTGTTATTTCCAAGTATTTATAGGCAATTATTGATCTTATTAATAACCTGTAATTGCATACCAGGTAATTTATCTCAAGTTGATGCTTTGAGTTTTTAATTGTTTTTTTTTATCTTTATTAATGTTTTTCTTTCAATATTCTACCTTTATTTGCTCTATATCATCAACATAAATAGATTCTGACTCTATGATAATCCTTGCATTTTATGTTTTCTTCTTTATAGTAAAACAATGTTTTTTTTCATAGTTGTTTTTGTGATTCTGACGCTTCTGTCATCACCTCACATTTTATAGATTTAGATCATGCATATACCCATAAACGTTTTAATTGTAAAGATATTCCGTATTAAAAATAATCCTGGTGCTTTTCAGCGTTTAAAGACAGAGCACATCGGTTTGGGAGATGATTTCAGTGTAAATTAACACGTAAATTGTCTCAAAAAGGAGACGCTGAGCAGCAGGTTTTATGAGTTTTCTGAATCTGTAGAATAAAGACACTTCAGTAAAAGGCCATGTTCATTCACATGGGCAGCAGGAAGATTCTCAGACATCATTAGGACAAACAGACGCGTGGACTCTGACATGTTTGTGTTTGGCTGAAGCAGAAATGAGAGAGTTGGAACGGCTCAGCAGATGAACTTCATGCTGCGTCTGTTTTTTCTTACTTAGGTTTAATAAGGTGCAGGACGGATGTTTCCGTTGCTTCCACGCTCAGCTGAGCGCGGCGCTGCCGTTTCACGGCGTCTCCCTGACGTCAGCGGACGGAGGAAACGGCCGTGAACTTTATCTGATGCTGCCTGGCAGCGTTACCGCGGCGACACATTCACTTGACTGGGTTCAGGCTGAAGCGGTTAGAGTCCACGGTTTGGACTGAAATACAGCAGCAGCAATAACTGTAGCAGCAGCAATAACAGCAGCAGCAGCAATAAGTGTAGCAGCAGCAATCACAGTGGCAGCAGCAATAACAGTAGCAGCAGCAATAAATGTAGCAGCAGAATTAACTGTAGCAGCAGCAATAACTGTAGCAGCAGCAATAAATGTAGCAGCAGAATTAACTGTAGCAGCAGCAATAACTGTAGCAGCAGCAATAAATGTAGCAGCAGAATTAACTGTAGCAGCAGCAATAACTGTAGCAGCAGCATTAACTGTAGCAGCAGCATTAACTGTAGCAGCAGCAATAACAGTAGCAGCAGCAATAACTGTAGCAGCAGCATTAACTGTAGCAGCAGCATTAACTGTAGCAGCAGCAATAACTGTAGCAGCAGCAATAACTGTAGCAGCAGCATTAACTGTAGCAGCAGAATTAACTGTAGCAGCAGCAGCAATAACAGCAGCAGCAGCAATAACTGTAGCAGCAGCAATAACAGCAGCAGCAGCAATAACTGTAGCAGCAGCATTAACTGTAGCAGCAGCATTAACTGTAGCAGCAGCAGCAATAAGAGTAGCAGCAGCAATTACTGTAGCAGCAGCAATAACAGCAGCAGCAGCAATAACTGTAGCAGCAGCAATAACAGCAGCAGCAGCAATAACTGTAGCAGCAGCAATAATAGCAGCAGCAATAATAGCAGCAGCAGCATTAACAGTAGCAGCAGCATTAACTGTAGCAGCAGCAATAACTGTAGCAGCAGCATTAACTGTAGCAGCAGCAGCAATAAGAGTAGCAGCAGCATTAACTGTAGCAGCAGCAATAACTGTAGCAGCAGCAATAACAGCATCAGCAGCATTAACAGTAGCAGCAGCAATAATATTTGCAGCAGCATTAATAGCATCAGCAGCATTAATAGTTGCAGCAGCATTAATAGCTGGAGCAGCGTTAATAGCAGCAGCAGCATTAACAGTAGCAGCAGCAGCAATAATAGCATCGGCAGCAATAACAGTAGCAGCAGCAATATTTGCAGCAGCATTAATAGCATCAGCAGCATTAATAGTTTCAGCAGCATTAATAGATGCAGCAGCATTTAAAGCATTAGCAGCAATAACAGTAGCAGCAACAGCAGTGATAACAGTAGCAGCAGCATTAATAGCATCAGTAATAGCATCAGTAGCAGTAATGGCATTAGCATTGAAAGTAGCATCCGCGGCAATAGTAGCAGCAGCAGCATTAATAGCATCAGCAGCATTATGAGTTGCAGCAGCATTAGTGGCATCAGCAGCATTAAGAGTTGTAGCAGCATTAGTAGCATCAGCAGCATTATGAGTTGCAGCAGCAGCAATAAAAGCATCAGCAGCATTAAGAGTTGCAGCAGCATTAATAGCATCAGCAGCATTAAGAGTTGCAGCAGCAGCAATAAAAGCATCAGCAGCATTATGGGTTGCAGCAGCAGCATTATGAGTTGCAGCAGCATTAATAGCCTCAGCGGCATTATTAGCAGCATCAGCAGCATTAACAGCAGCAACAGCAGCATTAATAGCATCAGCAGCATTAATAGCATCAGTAGCATTAATAGTTGCAGTAGTATTAAGAGTAGGATCAGCAGCATCATGAGTTGCAGCAGCATTAATAGCATCCGCAGCATTAAGAGTAGCAGCAGCAGCAGCATTAAAAGCAGCATCATTAATAGCATCAGCAGCATTAATAGCATCAGTAGCATTAATAGTTGCAGTAGTATTAACAGTAGGATCAGCAGCATCATGAGTTGCAGCAGCATTAATAGCCTCATCGGCATTATTAGTAGCATCAGCAGCATTAACAGCAGCAACAGCAGCATTAATAGCATCAGCAGCATTAATAGCATCAGTAGCATTAATAGTTGCAGTAGTATTAACAGTAGGATCAGCAGCATCATGAGTTGCAGCAGCATTAATAGCATCCGCAGCATTAAGAGTAGCAGCAGCAGCAGCATTAAAAGCAGCAGCATTAACAGTAGCATCAGCAGCATTAACAGTAGCATCATTAATAGCATCAGCAGCATTAACAAAAGCAGCAGCATTAATATTAGCAGCAGAATTAACAGCATAAGCAGTAACAGTAGCAGCAGCAATAGTAGCATCAGCAATGACCAGCAGTCCGCAGCCTGTTTCACATTAATTATCGTTTCCAAACCTCTGTGAAATGTTTTTAACACAACTTCATCATATTTTGTGGAATCAGAAGCAGATTTCTCTCCTAACAGTGACACCAGTGTTAGTGAAGCTACAACGAACGACGACGCGTTAAATCTGACTCGTTACGTCAGTATTAATGTTACTGCACCGACTCCTGGCTCTGGGTGTGATGTCACAACAAGAGTGGATTTTAATAGGATCCATGTCCCTCAGCTGTTCAAAGATCACACACACACACACACACACACACACACACAGACACAACCAACAGAACCAGATAAGAGAGAAATGATGATATTTTATTACATTAGCGTGCTGTGGCCTTGACGACGGACCATTACTGGTGTTCGCGTTTTTCAAGGCTCTAAGAGGACTGTGAAACGTCTCGATGTCGTGTGACATTGTGCAGACACGGTTTCTCCTGCCTGTAGATGTACCTGTCAGCATCTTTTTAATTCTTTTTTATTCCTGCTCTCACTTTGTCCCCCGTCGAACACAGAAAGCTTTAATCTCAGGGTTCAAGTGGTTCACATTCTGGCTTCATGCTGCTCAACACAAAGCACTAAATACACATGACTGCAAATGTTTGCAAAGCGACATTTTCTGTTCTGTTCTTTCCTTTTTTTATGTGTGCACGATAATTTAAGACCTTGATAAAAGTGCAAATGCTTTTTTCCCCGACGCCGTCGCCGACAAGATAACCATCTAAAAGCTGTAGGTTGAGACAAAAAGCAGAAGCAACCTTCAAAGAGTGGTTGAATAAATACTGTAGAAATCACACATAACATCAGGTCCTGATGTTCCAGGAAGAAAAAACATAAGGAGCAAAGAATTTACAGGAAAAGTGGACGCTTAAGTAAGACAAATTGTACATTTAGGTAAGACATGGACATACATCGAGATAAGGAGAGACATGAAAAAACAGTTACTGTACAATATCTGTTAAAATTGCAGATATTAATCTACATATTTTATCAGTTTTTAAATAGTTTTGACAAACCAAGTAAAACCAGACCTAGATAAATGACTTTTTTTCCTGTATAGTGTAACAACCTGGACATGTTAATGGTATACGTGTTTCTAAATAAACGAGTTTAGACCCAGATTCTGTTCTGTTGGGTGAAGGCGCTGGGATTTCCTGAGGGTCTGTAAATGCATCTCAGAGTAGGACCCATGTTAACACAAGGAATAAAGCAGCGGCTGAACCTGCTAACATCTTAACATGTGTTTTTTTAAAGACGTCCCAATACTTAAGTTATAAAAGGGGAGCTTTGAAATATAGTGAAAGCACTGGGATTTCCTGAGGGTCTGTGAATGCATCTTGGAGTAAGATCTGTGTAACACGAGGAATACGGCAGCATAAGAATAAACCTGCTAACATTTTAACGTGTGTTATTTTTAAGGATGTTAGAATACTTAAATTGTGAAACAGGAGTCTTGAAATGTAGTAAAAGCGCCGGGATTTCCTGAGGGTCTGTGAACGCATCTTGGAGTAAGACCTGTGTTAACATGAGGAATACGGCAGCATAAGAACAAACCTGCTAACATCTTTATATTTTTCAGAGACGTTACGATACTTAAATTATGAAACAAGAGCTTTGAATTGTAGAGAAAGTGCTGGGAAGCAACATGAGGAGGATCCGTGATATAGAGCTTTACTCCATAATTAAAGTTCTGTTGCAGGATAGAGCTGTGATATGCAAGAAAAATAGTGATAAAAAAGGTTTGACAGGCTGAGTAAAACCAGACTTGGTATATGTGTTTCTAAATCAATGAGTTTAGACCAAGATTCTGTTCTGTTAGGTGATATCGCTAGGATTTCCTGAGGGTCTGTGAACGCATCTTGGAATGCGGCCTGTGGTAACATGAGGAACAAAGCAGCAGCTAAACCTGCTAACACCTCAACATGTGTTTTTTAAAGATGTTACGATATCAAAATTATAAAACAGGAGCTTTGAATTGTAGTGAAAGCGCTGGGAAGCAACCTGAGATGGATCTGTGATATGGAGCTTTACACTGTAATGAAAGTTCTTCTGCAGAACAGAGCTGTGATATGCAAGAAAAAAAAGACATAACCATTGTGCCATGTGCAGCTTTGACAGCAACAAACACACTTCTTGCTTTAATAGATAAATACGCCCAGTGATCTTTTTTTTTTTTTAAATATATATTGCATCTGCGGACATTCACGGAAATCGCTGTGGAGTGCTTTTCATGATTTATTCGTCTAATTTAGATGTTCTTTCTCAATCCAAAATGTTGCCCTGGTTGCCTCCGGCTGTATTGTATAACCAAATATTCCCTTTTTTCTTACGTAATTTTTCGACTGTGCCACAAAATGATAATTAGTGCAATAGCAGATGGACTGTGTGCATCATCCTGTGATGCCTCAACCCCCCCCCACAGCAGCTCTGGAGATAGAATGAGCCGCACAGCTGGGCAGAGATATCACAGCTCGGCTTCCAAAAAAAGAAAAAAACGCACAAAGAAAAACAAGATGAGCACAGGCGTAATCCGGCGTGCTGTGAAACGATGTTCCGGGCGTCACGGGGGATAAGCCGAGGAGGCCACCCACGGCGAGCCGCCTTCATCACACTCGTCCTCCGCTGGAGAGCGTCCAGGAGGCCATTAGTGAAAACTCAGCAAAAAACCGCCATGCAGCGCATAATGAGAATTTAAGGGGGCCTCTTCCTAACACGCTTGTTAGATCACAACTGGATAAGCGTTGGAAAAACCACAAGTGTGCAAACTCGTAAAAAAAGCCGGCGGGCTGCAGTTTAACGGGTCCCGTCCTCTCCTGTCGAGGCACGTAAAAAAGAAAAAAAGAGGCTCTGCAAATTAAAAGCCCATCAGCGGAGCTGTAGGAGGACTTGTAATGGAAAGTAAAGAGGAGGAACTAAACAACTCCTGCATGAGCCACCGACTGTTCAGGCTCAGTCCTGCTGTTGGAGAGATCACAACAAACAGCAAAGAGTCGTGTTTTTATGTTCCTGCCCTTTAAAAAAAGCTGTGATCTCCTTTATTTTTTGTGTTGCATGTTTGACACACTTAAATAATTCACATCAAACTAACTCAACTCAATGCAACTTGTTGCAAATGCATTTTACGTGCAGTTTTACAATCACATTTTCTGATTACAGCATCTATGTTATTTACAGTAATAGATTATTTGATATTTGATTAGATATTTGGTTATTTAAAATGGTTATTAAAAATGGTGTTGATCAGTGTTTCCCAAAGCTAATGATTTAACTGTAAATATTGTTTTATATATATATATATATATATACGCCTCATTATTATGAAAGCTTCGCCGGCCATGGGGTATAACCGTGTCAGTGTATTTATTGCCGCCATATCTTCCAGTTTTTTTCCTTCCAATTACACAACTTCAGATGAAATTTCACTTTGTCAAACTTAAATAATTCACATCAAACTCAGAAGCCCAATGCAACTTATTGCAAATGCATTTTACGTGCAGTTTTACAATCACATTTTCTGATTACAGCATCTATGTTATTCACAGTAATAGATTATTTGATATTTAATTAGATTTAGTTATTTAAAAATATTGCAAATGCATTTTACATGCAGGATTTTGCTGCTTTGGGGCTCAAACAGTTATAAGTTTAGGGGAAAAAAACGCTTTTTTTACACTTGGATCGTTTTTGCTCCTTTAATAATAAAAACATCATGTGGTGGCCACTTCTTTTGCCTTTGAGTAACATATAAATGTTATTATATCTTATTCCACTGGCAAATTACAATTTTTTTTCCTGATTTGGGTCAATTTGGTCTTGTTTTAAGAAAAGAAGACTAATATTTTCTTAAAAAGAAAAAGAATAAAATGTCACTGAAGCTAATGCTAAGCTAATGCTAAGGTCACACATGGATAATTTTAGTGTAAATAAGTTAATAATAAAATATGTTCTAATCCTAATTACAACCACATCTGGATGAACAACTGAACTCAACACATTGAAGACACAATCAACTTTTCTGATTACAGCATCCAGCATCTATACTAGATTTATAATAAAAGATTATCAGCCTCATTATTATGACGTTATCCTTCTAATTACACAAGTTTTGCTCCTTTAATAATAAAAACAACATGTGGTGGCCACTTCTTTTGCCTTTGAGTAACATATACATTTGTTTGAGGATCATAACATGCAAAAAAACACAAAAAGAAGGTGATGTAATTTCACTGAAGTGTTCGTTTAAAGATGTTTGCATCAAAAAAAAAGAGGGTAAAACTACTCTGATATTTGCAGGAGCAACAGTGGGCTCACATCAGTTTTAGACAGGCGGCTAATTAACATTCATTCATTAAATATTCATGTTCAGATGCTGGAAAGACGGAGATTGTTGTTGTGGAGCTTCACTGTAAAAACTGAAATATTAACAGGTGAAAATAGCATCAGTTTTTGTACAATTAGTCCAATAGTGAAGAGAAATTGGGTCAATTTAGTCTTTTTTTAAGAAAATAAGAGATAGAAGCTCAATATCAGAATTGGATTATTACTATTTTTAGTTTACTTCAGTTTATTCAAGTCATTAAAAAATACGTTCTTACCTGCAGTTTGTCTTTACAACCACATACGTGGAAAATACGTGAAATCAATGCATAAATGCATAAGTGCGTAAAGCATCTACACGTTATTTATAATAATATCACTGTGATATTAATCACCACCATAACTTCCTGTTTTTTTTTCTTCCAATTACACGACTCCAGATGAATCTAAATCAGCAGCTGTCGATAGAGAGCGATGTGCTCCGCCCTCACGGAGATAATGTGGGTATTTATCAACACCTGTGTGTAGAAACCTGTTAGCGTCGTCTTCCAGGGATTAGTCTGGGCCGTTGTCCGCCATCGATCCCATTCTTCCGGCGGGTCGATACCCGCGGCTTCAGGCTCCGCCCCCGAGCTCACGGCGGGAAAACGAGTATTAATGAAGGTGGAGGATAACGAGGTCAGATGGAGGGTTTCAGCGTTCAACAGCTTAAAGAAGAACATGTAGGATATCCACTATATTCTCCTGTTGGACAAATAATGTCACTAATTTATATCTAGATGTCTTTAAAATAGATTACTACTAATATAATTTATTTCCTTTAATACACATACTATAAAACAACGTATGTTTTTTTACAGCAAAAGGAAAATAACATTAATTAATTAATGGTAAATTTGTGTTGGATTCCATTTAATGGGAAATAACCTGATTTCTCCTACATGAACGTTATCCCGATAAATGTAATTTAATAAAATTTTTGTTTTGAATGACAGTAGGCATCAGAATTCTGCAAAAAAACAAAAAATTTGAAAAAATAAATAAATGAATTTTAATCATTTATTTTTTTTCTATTTTTTTTTAGAAATAAAAAGTTTTTTAAATTAAAAAAACATATAAATCATTATTATTATTAGTAGTATGTTGACATTTATATTTATTGATTTATTTATTTAATCAATTATTTATGTATTTAATTATTTATTTATTCATGTATTTATTTATATAAAAAAATAAAGCTCTTACTATCAGTATGCTATTTTTTCCTAGAAATTCCAATTTATTCCTTCCTTTTTCCTGTAAAGTAAATTTACTGTTTATTATAGAGATTACAGATTTACTATGTCAAATTTGAATGATTGTTATTCATCATATCTTTACTTAATTATGCCTAATATAAGGCATAATCATTATAATTAATAATAATATATATAATAATTATTAATTTTATAATTTATTTTTTAATAATTTATTTTTTAAATTTCATTAATAAAAGTAATTTCCATACGTAGAATGTTTTTCATACACTAATCTCATCATGATGAATCAAATAATCAAAGTGATTTTGATTTACTGTCATACATGTTGTGTACGTGCTGCTTTAAAAACTAAAGTTAGGGAAAAAAAACAAGTTATATTCAGTTTAAAGAAAGTTAAAGTTGAGCTTTTGTTGGGTCTTTAAACACCTGAGAAAAGTCAAATAACAATAGTAGTAATGGGAGATATTAACATAAGATTAGATAATCCTTTATTTTTCCAACAGCAGGGATGGAGAAATGCAAGAAAAGTAAGATTGCAAAGAGATTACAAAATAAATAAAATATATACATAAATAAATATATAAAATATATTATAGGTTATAATAAAAGATGCACCATATATTTGTTTTTAGCAGTCAACTAGTCAGAATGCAATTACAGATATCTTAAAAAATACTAAATTAAAGGGGAAATGATGCTGAAACTCCTGTTGAAGCTGGAAACTCAGTATCTCTAACTTTAATTATACCTATATAGTCAATATAATTCCTTTGTGTCTGTAAATTCATGGATGAAAGCTGCATCTATTCACGACATGACACCGTCAACGCTGATCCCATAAAGTCACGTTTAGCCCGTAATGCTGCACCCAGGGCTCGGTAAGCTAATCTCTTTATGCCGCCAATAAAGGCCTCACCTGTCCCATTGGAGGCCACAAAGGTCAGAGATAAATAAAAACTATGAAGGAGAATCTGGAAAGGTCAGCAGAGGTTAAATCAGTGCTGACGTCTGAGCGTGCTCTAACCCTGCAGAGCTGGGTTTCACCCCTAAAATAATCCACTTATTAAACGTATCTGCTCTTATCGCCCAGATGTAGACGATGTGGAGACGGATGCTGGGCGTCAGCACATCGACCGGCCCAGTCCTGCTCCTGATTAATCAGGTCAGGGGGGGGTTTGCCTGCAGAGGTGGAAGTAACGTGTTAGTTTAGACCCCCTGAGCTGGAACGTTTTTTGATTTAGTTTAAAGCTCTTTGGCCTCGAGAGATTGCACAGACTTGATTTACCTGGAAGTGAGAAAGCGAATAAATGTAATAAACCTATTTGTACGACTTCACGGTGCCAGAGATTACAATTCTTTGAAAAATCCAGAAATTTTAGATGCTAAAATATCATGATTTGATAATTGATTGATTATTAGTATTAGTATTATTAGTATAGTACAAGGTGCGTTCAAATGCACCTCGTTAACGTGAGAGCTTAAATACTAAAATATCATTAATATATATATATTTCTACATCAGAATCTGTATTTTTATTACATTCTATTTCTAAAAAAAGTTTGAATTTTAATTGATTTTTAGTTATTATAGTATAATATATGATATTATACGTTATTATATATAGATAGATTTCTATAATAGTAATTATTAATATTACTAAATAACTATAATTAGTAATTATTGATTAGCAACAATTTCTACACGAGAATATTTATTTTTATTAAATTCTATTTAAAAAAGCTTCGATTTTAATTGATTTTTGGCTTTATATATTGAATATATATAAAATATAGAGATTTATATTATAGTAATCATAATAACTATATTTAGTAATTGAAGTGCACCTCGTTAACTAATCCCAACATATGCACATATATATATATATATGTATATATATATATATATATATATATATATATAAATATACATACATATATATTTATACATATACATATATATATACATATCATACACACATACATATATATACACACACATGTACATATATATACATATAATTATTCAGATGCTAATATGAATGGAAAGGCCATTGTGTGAAATAAAACTTTTACAAGTTTTTCTCTTTTAAATGAGAGTTGACAAGGTGCACTTGAACGCACCGTGAAGTCACATAAATGACTGAATGACTTGTCTCCGTTAAAGTTTAAACATTCATTCACTTCTCCGTCTTTGAGCATAATCGTACAGGTCTGTTCTAGCTCTCAAGAGGTCAAAGAGAGAAAAAAGAACGTTCCAGCTCAGGGGGGACTAAACTAACACGTTACTTCCAACTCTGAGCCAAACGCAGCAAATTCATTCACTGTTCTCTCCACGCAGGCAAACCCCCCCTGACCTCAAAATAGCAGAGACCCATTAATCAGGAGCAGGACTGGGCCAGTCGATGAGCTGACGCCCAGCATCCGTCTCCACGTCGTCTAAATCTGGGTGATAACGAAGGATGAGGCCCACGGCTGAGAACATTAAAATGGGCTAGAGCTGAATTATTAATCAAACGCTGATATACGCTGTGACGACAGCTTTTCAATCAGCGGCCCATCGCTCACTTTGCAATCCTCCGCTTCTTTGTTTTTCGCTTACTTTCCTTTTGTTGGTGACGGGAGCTCGGCTTTTTGAATCTAATGAATTTTCACCGGCTTCAAGCTGCTGCAAATAAATCCCTTTCTTAAGCAGCCTCAGGATAATAGAATTCTTTTTTTTTTTTAATTGTGGGGATACGTCTTCGCCTAAATTCGTGCAACCCCGGGGGGGGGATGGAATGCGTTGAGTTTAATGAACCACATATCAATGCAAAACCATAGATTCCAATTCTTGAAAAATCCACACATTTTAGATGCTAAAATATCATTAATATATATATATATATATTTCTACATCAGAATCTGTATTTTTATTACATTCTATTTAAAAAGTTTGAATTTTAATTGATTTTTTGTTATTATACTATATATAGATTTCTATTATAGAAATTATCAATATAACTAAATAACTATAATTAGAAAATATTGATTATTATAATAATTCAAGGTGCATTCAAGTGCACCTCGTTAAGTTGAGTGCTTGCACAGACTTGCACGATTTACTGAGAGGTAAGAAAGTGAATAAATGTAAAAAACCTATTTGTACAACTTCAAGGTGCGTTCAGGTGCACCTCGTTAACTCCTAATTCTGTTCTGGATCGACCATGAAGGTTGTTTAAAAGAGGGGAAAGTTTCCATTTTTTCTTATTTCCCATCTGTCATCATTTTCTTGTTCTTTCACTGTGTTGTGTTTAATGAACCACATATCAATGCAAAACCATTGATTCCAGTTCTTTGTAAAATCCGCACATTTTAGATGCTAAAATATCTTCATATCAATAGCATAAATCTTTTTAAATTAATTCTATTTACGCTTGAACTTTATTTACATTTTTAGTTATTATATTATAGTATATTTTATATAGATTTCTATTGTAGTAATTATTGTTATCACTTAATAACTCTAATTAGTAATTATTGATTATTATAATTATTCAAGGTGCGTTCAAGTGCACCTCGTTAACGTGAGTGCTTAAATACTAAAATATCATTAATATATATATATTTCTACATCAGAATCTGTATTTTTATTACAATCTATTTTTAAATAAGTTTGAATTTTAATTGATTTTAGTTATTGTATTATAGTATATTATATTATATTATATATAGATAGATTTCTATTATAGTAATTATTAAAAATGTGTAAATATTAATTAGCAATTTCTACACGAGAATATTTAATTTTATTAAATTCTATTTAAAAAAACTTGGATTTTAATTGATTTTTGGTTTTATATATAGTATATAATATAGAGAGTATATATCTATATATATATATCAGCATAACGGTATCCCTGGGAATCACTGGGATTATTAAACCTAACAGCATCATCACACCACTGCATTTGATGCATTTGAGGGAAAAATGCATCAAAAACGTTATGAAATGTGCAACGTTTCTGCAGAAAACTGCTGCACTTCACTGGCTTTTCACAAAGAATAGAAACTACAGTACATGTTGATTCAATGCATCCACATCCGTGCACAGTCTATCTGCTTTGTGTGCCTTAATACCCCCAAAAAAACATGGTTAGAAAAGTCCCTGAAGGATGTTTGGATTCTGCACTTCTGTTTGTGAGCATAAGCGGATGTGAAAGAGAAAAAATAACAGCTCGGAGGCTGGAGCAGATTCACTGCGAATATCTGAATATCAGAAGAAGAAGAAGAAGGAACCGTCCACAAGGCCGAAGCATTGAGTGCGTCAGTGTTTCCCAGAGGAGCCGAAATCCTGCAGCAAGGCCACACATCGGTGGAGAGAAGTCGCTGAACGAGGAAGACAAATCATTTTTAAGAGCATTTTTACATCAAATACTGAGCCTCAGCTGCTTTATTGGAGTATAAAACTATCTCAGAGGAAACTGGACCCATTCAATGGCAGAATGTCTCATAAATAATTCCATGAATATATATATATATATATATATATATAGATATATGTGTGTGTGTGTGTATGTGTGTGTGTGTGTGTGTGTGTGTGTGTGTGTGTGTGTGTTTCATTGTTTTTTGGCTATTTTCTTAGTTTTATTCCTGCTGCTAAATGTTCATTTTAATTTTAGTCATATTTAGACAACTATTTTTTTTTGCTTAGTCATATTATAATTGAGAAAAATACCTGGTAGTTTAGTCTAATTTTAAATTGATAAAAATCCAAAGTATTTTAGTTTAGTTTTAGTTAATAGTTTTTCTTTAGGTTAGGCAGGTTAATTAAATTAATGTTATGTACCGTAATCCAATTAAATCTAGTCAAGCCAATAGGATAATTTTATGTAGTAAAAATATTATAATTTTACTCTTTTTTTCCTATAGATTTATCTTATTTTTAAGATTTTACAGCTAAATCTGAACTAAAACTCTGACTAATTACAAGGATCGCACAAAATTTTATTTTTATTTTTTTGCTAGGCAGGTCAATATACTAACTGATCCAGATCTATTATTTCTCACTGTGTTTCAGACATTTCAGGACATTTATATAAACACAGGTTAACATACAGTAGGAAATGACTATTTATTGGGTGACGTGATTTTCTGGTAAAACGTGCTGTTTTACCAAAAATCACTTCGCCTCATTTGACAAGAAATACGAGTAAAATACATCCAGTGAAGGCACTTTTTTTATATAATTGTATAATTTATAATTATATAATTATAAATTATATAATTATAAATTATAAATTATAATTATAAATTTATAATCATATAAATATAGAATTTAGTGTACAATTTATTAAAATCGTACGCCCCGTCATTTCTATTGGTTCGAGTTCTGTGGCGGTAGATCAGCAACTGAGATGAACAATCATTGAAAATGTGAAAACGCTGTGATGGACGAGCAGCAGGGAAACGGCTGAAGGCTTTAATGGTGACTCCATATCTCTGACAGTGACAAGACACCATAAAAAACAGGTACGTGTGCGACGAGGCCCTAATGATTCTCAGCAGAAATCTGATCTAACAGGGAAGAAATGACTGAGTGTCAGCATCTTCTACGGCTCCTGCCATGAATTCACAGATCCAATTTATCAATAATCTTATATAACCGGTTGCTACTGCAGGGAAACATATGCTCCAACACGTGCATTTTTTTTTAAAAAAATAAATCAGAATAAATTTGAAATGCTCTGTTTTTTCCCCACATGACTCATAGGATTCCAACGTTTCAGCTTCGGTGTTTTAGTGAGAATAAAACGGTTCCCTCCAGCACCAGCTCACCTCAGATGGGTCATTATCTCCTAGAAACACTGAATTTTACATTTTATTATTTATTTGCTGCAGGTTTTTTGTGTCGCCAAAGCGGCCTGAGCGGCGTTCTTTTGTTTAGTTTATATTGGAGCCTCCTCCACTGTGGTTTAGTGGCTGTGATGAACAGTTTTTTTTTAATTAGAATTAAACATGTTCCACCAGTTATCTGTTTAAAATCCTTGAAAAAGGGACATCCATTCCAAAAATGAATAAAAATTCTATAAATATGCAAATATATTTTGTTTTCAAGAGTTTAACTGCTGGACACAAGATGTCTCGTACTTCACTGTCTAGCAGTGCTTCTCAATTATTTTATGGACCAACGTACAACAAAGAATATATTTATTAACTAACAGAACAGATTTAAAGAGCATCTGAAATTAAAAAACAAAATTAAATCCTAAATTTTCATATTCCACTGACAGAAAATTCATCTTATAAGTTTTTTTTTCTGATGCGGGTCCATTTTTTTTTATAAGAATATTAAATTGACCTGCCAGTGGAATAAGATAAATCTACTCAGTAAATAATTGAACCAAAAATAAGATATTTTCACTACAGATTTTACGGCATGTGATGAAGCCAAGAGAGATTCATGATGAAGGTCTGTTATATTATAATTTAATATTTAAAGCAGTGAAAAAAAGAATAATGAGAATGTCATAATGAAAATCACAAAATTCAGGAATTAATGAATTAATCATAAAAGTCAAGTCAATCTATGACAGCTAAAGTCAAAATGTGAGAAATAAGATCATTACTTTTATTTTTGAGGTTTGTGAATTTTGACTTTTAATCTTTAATTAAGCTATAAACATTGTTTGACTGAACATGTCAAACCATATGATACTGAAAAATAAAACTACATCAAATCTAATAAAATATTAATGATGTCAAACCTGTTTTAAACATTATTGATTCGGTAAATTGTTCATTATTAAAATTTAACCTCCAGCTTTTACAGCATGTGAGGAAGCCAAACTTTAATGAAACTATTGATAATGAAAGAATCATGAGGACGTTAAACGTGTCTGTGACAGCTGAGGTCAAAATGAACCATAGTTAACGTCAATGTGAGAAATGAGCTCATTAGTTTTATTCTAGGGTTTGACAGTGAGGTCCTGCGACGTCACGTCTATGACAGGTTATTCTGAGTTGGTTTTATGGTTTATGACAAATTATCAATTAAAAAAATGTGCATCATTTAGCGAATGTCATAATGATTCATTGATGTTAATAACAGGTTTGACGTCATTATTATATTACTATAGTTTTATAAACCCACAAGTAAAGCATCACCTCAGTCACATAATGATAATAAACATAATCCTTGAATTTTTTACAGATCACACGTCGAACCACAACAAGTAATTTTGCAAAACCTCGGCTCAGAAACACAGAAGAAGCTCTCACTAAACAGGTTTTTATCGTCTCTCGACGCCATAATTCAGCAGAAACAAGAAATAATACAGGAATTAATGAATTAATCATAAAAGTCAAGTCAATCTATGACAGCTAAAGTCAAAATGAACCATGTATGATGGTTAATGTGAGAAATAAGATCATTACTTTTATTTTTGAGGTTTGTGAACTTTTTTTTACAGACCACACGTCAAAATGCGATTAATCCTTAATTCTTTCACAGTGAACCAAGCGCTACAGACGCTTCGTCATATTTCCTCGTCTTAGCTTTGGGAGACTTTGGTTTGTCTCTTTATCTCCGTCTCTCTCCGCCTGTCTTCTCATCCCTGTTAAATATGTTTTCATGGTGTCACTTCATACTCATACTCTGTGCTGTATGCTCCCTGCACACACTCTGCCAATGAGAGCGCCACTGCCCCCTAATGTAGTGGAGGTGCAATTGCACCTTATTCTAAGAGAGTAAAAAAAAACAAATTAAAAAGCATGTTCCCTGAGGTCTAACGCGCCCTCCTTGACGCCACTATTTAAGAAGCACTGCCTTATACAGACGTCACCAGTACATTTACATACATATTTAGTCTACACTTCATACTCATACTCTGTGCTGTATGCTCCCTGCTCACACTCTGCCAATGAGAGCGCCACTTCCCCCTAATGTAGTGGAGGTGCAACTGCACTTTATTCTAGGACTGTAAAAAATAAAAAAGCTTGTTCCCCAAGGTCTAACTCCGCCTTGATGGAGCCTCACTATTTGAGAACCACTGCTGTAAAGTCAATTTTCCCGTGTTTGTGCATTGGAGGCTTCAAAAAAAGCAATCGTAACACTACATCAGGAAATGCAATATGCACAGACCTGTCTATATTGTATAGATAAAAACATAAATGATTATTTTGTGTGTGTACATGTATGTACAGAGCGAATTAAATACACATTAACATAAGATACAAGCACTAAATGGGCACTTTCATGGTCCTCATGGGGGGAACCGGGCTATTATCACAGGAAATACAGTATATGAGATAAGAGTCTGCTAATAAATCAAACAGGACACGGATAGGAAGAAGCGTCTGCTTCATGTTACAGCAGAATCGCTACCGGCTTAAGTGCAGTTTTTTATGTTGAAGGGGGGGTGGAAAGGTTGAAATACAAATGACTATCAAATGTGGCGGCTGTGCAGACGTGACAGGTTGGATTGATGATTTCAGACGGAACCGAAGGTCTCGAAGCACAAAGAACAATCAGCGTCGCGGGAAGTTGCTTTTTTTTCTTTTTCCCCACAAGTGCTGCTGCAGCAAAACATAAAAACCTCAGACACGGCTTTGTCGTTTGTCTTTTTTTTTGTCGCTGACACGTCTGGTTTGTTCAAATTTACACTAAAAAGTACAGGAACTACACACTCAGACCATCACTAGAGGATTCTGCTGGTTCTCGTCATTCCCTCGTAGGCTTGCACAGCCTTTCATTATCATTCAACGCAGGAGAAGAAGGAAGTTTGCACAGTGGATTTCTTTTTTTTTTCTGAAGCACGTTCACAATATGATGCTGGAGATTTACATTAATGAGCAGCAACATGAGAAAGATGAGACGCCGGGCCCCTGCAGGGTTCACTGCCGAGCGCTCAGTTCATGAAGATGAAATCAGCTCAATAGAAGCATCTGACAAAGATGAACACCCACTCACATACACACACACACACACACACACACACACAAGCTTCGACATCGTATTCAACATAGAAAAGGTGGAGGCAAAAATGACAAACTACAAAGAAGGGAGCGTCTGTCAGTCTGTTTCTCTCAGATCAATCTCAACTTTCTGATATAGTTTATGCACGATGGATATTTATATCCTTTTTTGGTGAAATTTTTCAGATAAATAGTTCAACCTTGTTATTATATTATTATTATGAAGCTTAAAAACCCATAGGTGTTCTGTGGTGGTGTAGGGTGTAGTGTTCTTGCCTCATAAGCAGGAGATCCGTGTTTGAGTCCCATTTCTTTGTCTATGCCACTAAATATATTTAAAAAAAAAAAAAATAATAAAAATCCCACCACTATCCCGCAGCAGCTCTTTAGTTCCTTTTGTAACCGTTTGAAGACAAAATCATGTTGACTGACGCTTTTACGTTCGACAGGGGAGTATCTACAAATTCCGGGGAACTCTTAATGTACACAGGCCCCTAAACAAGCAAATAAATATTCATAGAATGAACAGAGTTTTACACCATATAAAACTATAACACAGATTAACTGGAGGGCCTCATTCATTCATCAAAAAAATCCATAAAGCAAACAGCGTCTGTCAGTCTGTTCCCCTCATTTCTCTGTTTATTGGATCAACCTCAACTTTCAGATATAGTTTATACATGGTACGATGATGTTTTCTTTTCTGTTAAATTGTTTGGATGCATAGTTAAACCATTATTATTATAATTAAAACTTAAAGTCCTGTAGGTGTTCTGTGGGGGTGTAGGGGGTAGTGTTCTTGCCTCATAAGCAGCAGACCCGTGTTTTAAAGTAAGTTTCCTGGTTCAGCTGCTACTTTATTCCTCACTAACACAGGCTACTGTGGCTGTAAAACCACAAAACTACAAACTTCCTGAGAAAACTTCACGTGCTGCCGTCTTTTCTTCTTTCTAGAAACTAAACGCTGAAACTCCAAGACGCGTTCACTGACCCTCAGGAAATCCAGACACTATCGTTTTATGGATGGATGAGTTGTGAATATTAAAACAATGTGAACATTTAAAATATATAATAAAGTAGTGGTTGGGTCCTATCGCCTGTAAATTTAGGAATGTATAAAAATAAAACATGCCCTCTGAATCTGAATTTTACCAAAAGTTTGCTTTTTGTAGAAAGTTCTTTTTTTACTCTTGTACACACACCAGAATTTCAAATAACTTTACCTAAAAGCTTAAATAGTACTTTGTTTTCTAAAAACTATCCAAAATCAGGAAAAGAAGCAAAAATAAGATAAATTATCTGCCAGTAGAATAAGAAAACTTCACTGCTGCCGTCTTTTCTTCTTTCTATAAACTAGACGCTGAAACTCCAAGACGCGTTCACTGACCCTCAGGAAATCCAGACACTATAGCTTTATGGATAGATGAGTTGTTGTGAATACTAAAACAATGTAAAAACACAAAAAAGATGTATGATATATTATAAAGTAGTGGGTCCTATCTGTAATTAGGAAAGTATAAAATAAGATAATAAACTCTGAATCTAATTTTACAGAAATTTTGGAAATGTCCATTTTTTTTAACCTCCTGTAAACACGTCAGAATTTCAAATAACTTCACCTAAAAGCTAAAACAGTGCTTTGTTTTCTTAAAACTAGATCAAATTAACCCAAAACAGGAACAAAAACTAAAATTAGATAAATGATCTGCCAATAGAATAAGAAAACTTGACATGCAGCCGTCGATCTTGTGTCTAAACACTGAAACTCCAAGATGCGTTCACTGACCCTCAGGAAATCCAGACACTGACATTTTATGGATGGATGGATAGATTAGTTGTGAATATTAAAACCAAAGATTTATCATCATTTCACCACTTACTACACATGCTGTGCTTATCAGAGCAGTGTGTATCTCCTATATCCACTTTTCTATTAATACACCAGTTGCTTCTAATCTGTAGCTTTCAGCACTTTGTCGCTCTCCTGCAGAACTGAGTGGGTTTCCATCCATCCATCCATTGTCTATCCCGCTTATTCCCTTTCGGGGTCGCAGGGGTCTGCTGGAGCCTATCCCAGCGCGTTAAGGCGAGAGGCAGGGATACACCCCAGATGGTCGCCAGCCAATCGTGGGGCACACACACCATTCACACACCATTCACTCTCACACTCACACCTATGGGCAATTTAGAGTTTACCAATTAACCTGAGCATGTTTTTTGTATTGTGGGAGGAAACCGGAGTACCCGGTGAAAACCCACGCAGACACGGGGAGAACATGCAAACTCCACACAGAAAGGCCCCAGACCCAGGCCCAAGGCGGTCTTGAACCTGCGACCTTCTTGCTGTGAGGCAACAGTGCTACCCACCGCACCACCGTGTCGCCCTCTGAGTGGGTTTGTCAACTGGAATTAGACACCGAGACATAAAAGGAAGCTGCTCCGTTGCAGCAGATATCACGGCGTGCACCTGACGGCGTGCCACCACTCCTGGGAAAACCATTTTCCGTGGAAAAAAAAAGCACCGCGCTTCCTGTTCAGCCGGTAACGGTCAACAGCACATTCTTTGGCGGCGCTCAGCGTCTCTGTTAAAGGGATTTGTTACGCCGTTTTTTTATTTTTTATTATTATATTTTAACAGAGTGGGTACGCCGCTCAATAATGGAGGTGCCAGATCACCGTGCTGGGTCATTTGAGCTTTTCCAGCAGGAATCAGACACGCAGAGAGCGCCTCAGCGACAGAAAGATGATCTGGTGAAAGGTTGCACATTGAGACGTTTTATTGAGAATGATTGGTTTTTAATAACCAGGCGCGCTTTTCTTTTTCTTTTTTAAAGGGTCAGGCAGATAAAAGACATAAATACAGGAGCCAGTTGGCTGTTTTTGTTACAGTAACGATAACAACCTCAACAGTAAATTACAACCGGCTCAGGCCGCGGCCACGATGACAGACGGCCAGACGCGGCCAAATGGAAAGATGATATAAATCTGAGATGCTAAATCTATTCACTTAGAATGCACAAGTTGGAAATTATGAGGAGTTTTTTTTGTTTTTTCTGGTTGAAGGGTGTGGGGAGGATGAGGTCGGGGACGGAGGTATTTTCCGTCCATTAGTGGCCGAGCATGAGATACACACATAATTCACTTTCCACATCTTCACCCAATTAACTAATCGCATCATAATCGAAGCGAGCGCTGGGCGGCTGTTTCACGTCAGCGAGAAGTTATCGAGCCTCCAACACACACACACACACACACACACACACACACACACGTGCACAAGCAAGGAGCTGCACATTGCATCCTAAAATAATATGAGTGAACACAGCTGATGCAACAAATAAACATTATCCAGATGTGAGCTTAGTTCAAGTGTTCTTAACCCTCGTGCCATTTATTTATTTCATTATTTTATTTTTTTTGCAGCCTTTCGACACCTTCAGGACAAAAAAAACGAACAAACCGCTGTAACATCATCATTCATCGATGTGTTTTTCTTCATTAATCTCTTTAAACAACTTCTTTCCTGCTCCAAACCACGAAACATGCAATTATTTTGGGGATTTTAAACCTTTAAATGTAATTTTATCTATTTTATCTGAATATGAATTATTTAACATATAATAAATTGTAGGAGGATGAAGCTTTACTGGTGATTAGACTCTTGGATATGTCAAAGATTAAGTAGAAATTGATGTGCTTGCATTAGTATTTTTATGTCGTTGCACATTCTCCTTCTGGACGCCTTCCATTGACTTCCATTAAAACCACATTTTTAATCCCACTGCCATTACAGCATAAAATCATGAATCCTGTAATGTCAGCATTGTAATTGTGAAGAATAGTAGTGATATTTGACATTTTTACTGTATTTGACTAGATTCCACCATGAACACTTTGTAGGCTGATGCATTAATTTCTTCCATTTTAGCTTCAAATAACCAAGTTTCTGCAAAAAAAGAACAAACTGCTGTAAAATAATCATACATCAGTATGTTTCTCTGCTTTTTTTCTCCATAAATCTCTTAAAACAACTTCTTTCTTGCTCAAAACCATCAAAAATGCAATAATTTCCAGGAATTTAAACCTTTAAATGCCATTTTATCTATTTTTGCAAAAGAAAAATATGAATTATTTAACATATATTAAATGGTAGGAGGATGAAGCTTTGGTGGTGATTAGACTCTTGGATATGTCAAAGATTAACTGAGAAATTGATGTGCTTGCATTAGTATTTTTATGTCGTTCCACATTCTCCCTCTGGACGCTTCCATTGACTTCCATTAAAACCACATTTTTAATCCCACTGCCATTACAGTATAAAATCATGAATTCTGTAATGTCAGCATTTTAATTGTGAAGAATAGTAGAGATATTTGACATTTTTACTGTATTTCACTAGATTCCACCAATAACACTGTATTGATGCATTAAAATGATAAATTTTCTGCAAAAAAAAAAATACACAAACAAATCAAAAGCTTCTCAAATCAGATTATTTTCTGGTTTTCTTCTGATTTCCTTCATTGTCATTGTCAGATAAGATTTAAAACTTTCACCATAAGCCTTAAAGCACATTAATACTGAATAAATGTGAATGATTGACCTTCTCTGTCAAGCACTTTGTGCTGCAAAATTCAATTTATTACAATCGCTGTTGTGAGTTTCTGAATTATTTCAGGCCAGTCGATCGCATTAATATGTTTATTATTAGTAGTGTTAGTATTGTTAACTCTGTCCGTGTGCAGCATCGTGTTTGCTGTTATTACAGCAACAAGTTACACATTTCTATTCGTTTTCTCTTCTTGCTCTTGAGGCTTTTTTCAACCTCTGTCTAGTTCAGGTTTGATTTGTTCGACCTCGTTCGCTCGCTGGAGCCGAACAAAGTGCTGAGCCTCACAAACCCCCAGAGTGGTTTTATGATGAAATCATCAGGATGGAAGAAGGTGAAAATAAAACTACAGACAAGGACAAGGTGATTATCACCGTCGTGACAAACAGCATTATTACAGCGTTTAATTCGACATCAGGGCGCTGCTTTTATCCTGGGGACAATAACGCTGTCCTTGAATTAAGAATCAGAATCATTCAGCGAACAGACGCTTAGAAACCACAGCGTTCACTGAGAGGCGTGTTTGCACGAGAACAATGTGGACGCGATGCAGCTTTTCTGCTCCTGAAGCCGCAGTTTTACTTTTGAAGTCGAGGGAATCGATAATAAAGGAGAGAACAAACGGGTTCGACTGATGTGGGAATAAAGACGAAGCTGATTCTGTCACGTCACAGCGAATATGTAATTTTTTATTGTAAAAAATAAAACAGAACAAGTGAAAATACGTTAAATATGTTGTTTTTTTGGTAAAATGAGTCTAATGTTAAGTACAATTATCTTATTCCACTGGCAGATAATTCATGTTCATTTAAGTTTTTGGGTCAATTTGATGAAAATGTTCTTATAAAAAAATAAATAATTGACTGAAATTCATCTACCAGTGCAGAAACACCTCGTTTTTGGTACAGATAATTATCTGATTCTTAATAATTTATATTATTTTAAGTTTTTACTTCTCAATTTGGGTCAGTTTGTTCTTGTTTTAAGAAAAAAAAAAGATTAAATTTAATTAATTTAATTTAATGTTTTTCCTGATTTGGGTCAAGATTAACAATCACATAAGACATTTTATAAAAAAAAAAAACAAATAAATAAAATCAAGAAAAAATATATATTGAGACAATCCTACTAAATGTAATAAAAGAAAATGTAAAAATAAGATAAAAATCTTACAATTACAGTTAGTCCAATATTGAGTAGAATTATCTTTTAATCCACTAACAGATAAATTATCTTATATTACCGTAAATTCCGGACTATAAGCCGCTACTTTTTCCCAAACTTTCAACCCTGAGGCTTATTCAGTGATGCGGCCAATTTATGTAATTTTTCTAACGGCCACCAGGGGCGCTCAAGTAGAAAAGGTAAGATTAAGACAGGTGGAATATATGCGTCGAGGAAGACTGCAACTTCTTGTCTTGTGCATAAATTAAATTAGCGTGAACATACCCTCATCATGAAAAATGCAAAAAGAAAGGCATATGATGCAGCTTTCTAGCTAAAAGCAATCGAAGGAAGGAAACAGAGCTGCTGCACGTAAACTGTCTCAGGATGAGAGAGAGGCTGAGGGAGTGTGTGACGACGTCTATATGACACTGTTTCATTCCCACACTGAGGAAGATGAAGACGCTTACCGTGATTTTTACCAGTATGTTCTTTTACCAGACCTATTTTACCAGACCTGTTGTACTGTGTTGCTAGCGTGTTGCTAGCGTGTTGCTAGCGTGTTGCTACCGTTTTACTGCCCTGTCACAGGCACCGTTTGGGAAGAAAGTTATATTATTATTATTATTATTAAGTTATATTATTAAACATTGAAAACTCTCTCTGTGTACCGTCTTTCTCTGTAAATATGTTTACATGTTTTAATGTGGGCACATGCGGCTTATATACAGGTGCGGCTTGTGTATGTACAAAATCGGTTTTCCTCTAAAATGTAGTGGGTGCGGCTTATAATCAGGTGCGCTCTATAGTCAGGAAATTACGGTAGGTTATTTCCTGATTTGGGTCAATTTTGTCTTGTTTTAGGAAAGACTTTTCTTCCTGAAACAAGAAAAAAAACTTCTGACAGTGCAAAAAAAAATATGATATACATAAATATTTTTTTTATTTAGTCTAATATTTAGTAGAATTATCCGATTTCACTGTTTCGAGTTTTTATTTCCAATTTGGTCCAAGATTTTCTTTAAAATTTAGGATTAAATTGACTGAAAACAAGAAACTGCCATTATCAGCTATAAGATGTTGAACTAATTCTACCAAAAACGAGATTTTCCAACATGTTTTTGCTGTTTTCAGTTTCACTGACACGAACCTTCATTTCCTCTTCTCTTTCCTCTGTGGTTGTAAACGCCAGCGAAGGTTTCTGATTTGTCTGAAGGCCGATTATTATCCTGAACTTCTCCCACTGATTGGGGGGGGTGTGGGGGGGATGAGTGCATGCAAACCATGCAGGCGTTTCTTAATTCCATGTTGCACACGCTGGTATATTTAGATCCGTGAAAGTGTCAGACCCAGAAAAAGTTGCCGATCGCACGCTGTGTTATTTCAAATCTCATTTTTAGAGCCTGGATATCGACGTGCCAACACCAACTGTTGGAGAGCCTGGGGGGGCGGAGGGGGGAGGGGGGGGTAAAATATCCTCAGCACTAAAATAAAAAGTCTGGCTCGGCTGGTTTGTTCCACGTTCCACATCCTGTTTAATTCCACTTCAAAATCCCCCCCTCATTAAACACCCCGGTGCTGGGTTTCTATAGTTCCCCCCCCGTGACCTTTGACCCGCGGCTGCAGCAGGTGTTGAGGCACCTGATTCGGTAAAAGATCTCCTCTCCTCGCATCTGGAAGCCATCGCCTCGCGATCTCATCATCGAATTACCAGGATGAAAACATAAATGCAGGAGAAACGCCTCAGCTACAGCATCAAATACAGCGTTTTCCATCTGTAGTAAGCACATTCAGTCTGTTACATGAAAAAAGGTCAAAATTAGAAACTAAATTACACTGGTTCAATTACATACATCTATCTTTGCATAAATGCACATTATTTTATCATTAAACTACTGATTTATGGATAATTTGGGCAATAAGGTCATTTTTACACGGTGATATATCATGTAAAACTGGATTTTCTTTAGACGAAGATTGAATTTTATATATTTTTTCTACTATTTTTTGCTTTATTTGCTCTATAACATCAGCATAAATAGATTCTGACTCTTCTGTAGTCTCCTCACATGCTGTAGATTTATTCTGATTCCAGGTTTATGTACAAAGCTCTTGTGGTTTTGGGGATTTTTCCGTTTTTACTGTGGGTAGAAAACTTGTAAAAAACGTTTCTGAGCTGATCTGACACTTGGGAGAATTCTGTTTAAAATATAATGAACATATTGATTATTGAATATGTGCAATTAAATCTCAAATTAATTTAATTCACTTTTAACATTCTTCATAATTGTCTGAACCTTTGTTTGTCTCTATATGCAGAAAACATTCAATATTATTTTATTTTTATACTTTAAAAGCAACTTAAAGGTTTATCATCAGAACTGCACAAACTGAGATGTTAACAGATACAATTTTTGTTTTTGGTAAAATTTGTCCAATACTGAGAAGAATTTTCATATTCCACTGACAGATAATTCATCTTATTTCATGTTTTTCTGATTCGGGTCAATTTGTTTTGAAGAAAAAAAAGCAAATAAGCAAATTTATCTACCAGTGGAATAAGATAAATCTACTCAATGAATAATTGCACCAAAAACAAGATATTTTCACCACAGGTTTACAGCATGTGACAGATTCATGATGAACATCTGTTATATTTATAATTTAATATTTAGAACAGAACCTAATGTGCAAAAAATGTCGCTATGAATTGTAATTTTACTGTCCTAAAATAAAGTGCAATTGCACCCCCACTACATTAGGGGGCAGTGGCGCTCTCATTGGCATTAGATTGGAATTAGATTTTACAGCTATAACCACATATTAACTTAAGTATGGACGTAAATGTACTGGTGACGTCTGTATGAGGCAGTGGTTCTCAGTGGGGCATGCCCCCCCCGGGGGGGCGAGGCTCCATCAGAAGGGGGGAGGGGGGCACGTTAGACCTCAGGGAACATGCTTTTTTAATTTTTTTATTTGGATTTTTTTTTTACTGCCCTAGAATAAAGTGCAATTGCACCTCCACTACATTAGGGGGCAGCAGAGTGTTCACAGTGAGCATACAGCACAGAGTATGAGTATGAAGTGTAGACACCTAAAACTTTTTTTCGCATGTTCGCTTGTATTTATTTCATCATGTTCACATCGTCTTTTGAGGTTTCTTCAATTTTTCTTTCCTCCTTTAAAGGTTTTTTTGTGTAAAAGTCTAAGGAAGTTTTGTTGTTTTTTGCAAATCTGATATTTGTGATTTTGGGCTAAAACAGGGGGTGCGTTAGACCTTTGGGAACATGCTTTTTATTTTATAAACACCTCCACTCTATTAGGGGGCAGCAGAGTGTTCACAGGGAGCATACAGCACAGAGTATGAGTATGAAGTGTAGACACCAAGTGACACCATGAAAACATATTTAACAGGGATGAGAAGACAGGCGGAGAGAGACGAAGATAAAGAGACAAACGAAAGTCTCCCAAAGCTAAGACGAGGAAATATGACGAAGCGTCTGTAGCGCTTGGTTCACTGTGAAAGACCGGTGTGTTACTGAGTCTGAAATGTTGGAGACAGAGAAATTAAAGACATTACACCACAATCACTGATAAGACCATTTATGTAGTTTTATTTTCAGTATCATATGGTTTGACATGGTCAGTCAAACAATGTTTAATTAGGATTTAACTTTATTTCTGAATTTCAGATGCACTTTAAATCTTATAAAGAAAAAAGGAGCATAATGAGAATGTCATAATGAAAATCACAAAATTTAAGAATTAATCATAAAAGTCAAACTATGACAGCTGAAATTAGTTTCAGCTGTCATAGTTATTCATATATATATTACATATATTACTCAAATATTGAGGAAAATGTTCATATTCCACTAACAGATAAATCATCATATACGTTTTTTTTTCTGATGCAGGTCAATTTTTCTTTTTTTTTATAAGAATATTAAATTGACATCAATCTAGAAATTCATCTACGAGTGTAATAAGATAAATCTACTCAGTAAATAATTGTAATAAAAATAAGATATTTTCACTACAGATTTTACAGCATGTGATGAAGCCAAGAGAGATTCATGATGAAGGTCTGTTATATTATAATTTAATATTTAAAGCAGTGAAAAAAAGAATAATGAGAATGTCATAATGAAAATCACAAAATTTGGAATTAATCATAAAAGTCAAACTATGACAGCATGTAATAATACATTAATAGAACAACTGCACAAACTGAGATGTTAACAGATAAAATTTTTGTTTTTGGTAAAATTTGCCCAATATTGAGAAGAATGTTCGTATTCCACTGACAGATAATTCATCTTTTTCTGATTCGGGTCACTTTGTTTTTTGGGAGCGTTAACATAGAGATGCTGAGGGAAATAAAAACTAGAAACGAGGCGGATGCAGCAGAGGAGTCGTGCAGCCTGATCAGGAACAGATGTCTCTGACCGGAGGCGCCTTTTCACAGCGATTCGCTTCCACGGCTCATGTTTGTCCAGGAGGATTCCAGCCCTCGCTTCTGTTTCCTTTTCCAGAATCTCCGCGGCCTGGTCGTGTTTTTCCCCTCGAACCCGTCCTGGGATCGGACGGAGTCGTGTGACGGCGACAGACGCCGTTATCCTGAATGAACCTTTGTTCCCGCTGCTTGTGGTTTTTTTTTTTTCAGGCGTCTCAGACGTGCAGGTCCTCTAACAAAGTGCGTTTGTGTTGACGGGTTCATGTGCAGTTGCTTTAATATTTAATACAGCACACACTGTCCGTTTCCAGTCCGGTCATAAACTCCTCGCTTTGAGTTCTGCAGAAACCAAGCGTAAATTCACATGAATAAAAATCTATTTTAAAGCAGGTTTCAATCCAATACCACCAGCAGAGGACACATTTTCTTGAAAAGTTTTGTGAACCATCATCAGGTTATACATTATTTATACATTATAGACATTATAAACCACTGCTTCTCAATTATTTTCTGTTATTTGTCTATAAAAGTGTTATAAGTACCTCTGCATAACACTGTGTCCTTATTAGGATATAAGAGATTAAAAAAAAAAGAAATATGGACCAACTTACAACAAACAGCTTTATTAACTAACAGAAAAGATTTAAAGTGCATCTGAAATTCAGAAATAAAGTTAAATCCTAATTAAACATTTTTGACTGACCATGTCAAACCATATGATACTGAAAAATAAAACTACATAAATGGTCTTATCAGTGATTGTGGTGTAATGTTTTTAATGTCTTTGTCTCCAACATTTCAGACTCAGTAACACACCGGTCTTTCACAGTGAACCAAGCGCTACAGACGCTTCGTCATATTTCCTCGTCTTAGCTTTGGGAGACTTTCGTTTGTCTCTTTATCTCCGTCTCTCTCCGCCTGTCTTCTCATCCCTGTTAAATATGTTTTCATGGTGTCACTTGGTGTCTACACTTCATACTCATACTCTGTGCTGTATGCTCCCTGTGAACACTCTGCTGCCCCCTAATGGAGTGGAGGTGTTTATAAAATAAAAAAGCATGTTCCCAGAGGTCTAACGCACCCCCTGTTTTAGCCCAAAATCACAAATATCAGATTTGCCAAAAGCAACAAAACTTCCTTAGACTTTTACACAAAAAAACCTTTAAAGGAGGAAAGAAAAATTGAAGAAACCTCAAAAGACGATGTGAACATGATGAAATAAATACATGCGAACATGCGAAAAAAAGTTTTAGGTGTCTACACTTCATACTCATACTCTGTGCTGTATGCTCCCTGTGAACACTCTGCTGCCCCCTAATGGGGTGGAGGTGCAATTGCACTTTATTCTAAGAGTAAAAAAAACTATTTGAGAACCACTGCCTTATACAGACGTCACCAGTTCATTTACGTGAATATTTAAGTTATTACGTGGTTATAGCTTAATGAGTTAATTAAATGCTGTCCTTAATGTCTACTTACTTATTGATGATATTCACTGTTTAGCTTGTGAGTGTATGGGGCATTGGCATCAACCAAGAGGTTAAATTGGCACAATGGGCCAACTTGAATAGGCCATTTAGAGAGAGGAGTCCTGGACCTGGTCTGTGGGGGTCCTGCTGCTGTCACCTGGACTCCTCGCCCCCCCTCCCTGTTTATCCACAGGCCACACCAGGATCAGCCAGGGTGATGGTCAGCGCAGAATAAACATCTGGATCTTCTTCTAACCCCCGACCGTGATGCATAAAGAGATTTGTAGACGCTTTATTTTATTATAACGGCCTGAGACATGGGGTGTGTGTGTGTGTGTGTGTGTGGGGGGGGGGGGCAGATGCTGCAATCTGGTGCGATTTGAGAAAAAGCAATCAAGAAGCTTCAGACTTTTAATAATAACTAATAATGCATAATATCATCCATGGGCTACTTGCAGCATAAAGGGACATTTCTTCATATGTTTAACTCTCTTAAGTGTCTGTTTGTGATTATTGGAACAATGAGAAATCATCTCAATAACTAAAAAACCTCAGTTCTGCTTATAAAACGCCGGCTTCAAACCAGCTTCAGTCATATTAACCTGTTAAATTAACATTTCTGATAGGGTAACGTTTCCTTGCATCAGTGGCCTTAAAATGAATTTAATCATAATTAACCCATGATAACCCACAGTGATGTTACACCGGTGTAACAAGAACTTTGGTTCCCCCAGCCTCTCCCACCATAAAGGGACATTTCTTCATATGTTTAATTTTCTTAGTGGACAAACCTGCTTCAGGCAAGTGTCTGTTTGTGATTATTGGAACAATGAGGAATAGTCTTAATAGCGTCAAAAACCTCAGTTCGGCTTTTAAAATGCTAAAAAAAAACATGTTGAACACGTACCAAACCAGCTTCAGTCATATTAACCTGTTAAATTTAACATTTCTGAGTAATACAAGTCACAATCACACAATAGAGTCTAACTTTTTCTAAATTTTGGGATGTTTTCTCATTATGTTTCCCTGCATTAGTGGCATTAACTAACCCCCTAAAAACCCACAGTGACACCGGCGTTCCCCCATAGTGACATAATATATAATCATCCTAATATGGAATATGTTCACCACTAATGCCCAATGGTACATATATGTCAAAATACAGATCTATGAGAATAAAAAGTATTATACTGGGAAAAACTTATGTGAAGTTTTGCATATAATTTTACTTATTTTTGTGTCTACAACAGTCTAGGATATGGTAGAACTAAAAAATATTAATGTCGAGAAAAATGAGAAGAATAGCTAAAAACATCTGCATCGATTAGTGAAAAAGGTGGAAGGAGCCTTGTTTGCCTGACACACACACACACACACACGCACACACGCACACACACACACACACACACACACACACACACACACACACTGACCAGTGTGACGGATTGTGGCCTTTGCAAAGCAAACTCACTAAATAATGCAGGACCGGCTGAAAATGCTCACAAATATTAAACTGTGACATGAAGGATTCCTTTAAAAGGTTGTTTTGTGCCGTAGCATTTTTTTTTCTTTTTAAGAAAGGCTTTAAATCTTTAATGAACATTCGTCCCGGTGTCCGTACAACAGGAGACGGCCGCTTCCCCACCCATCGAACCCGCGCGCTGAAGTCGCTGAAATCTATTATCGAGAACACAGATCTGGCCTGACAAGCAGATCACGGCTGATTTGGCCAAAGTGCTTTTTCTGCTGTAACACAAACTCTCGCTGTCACTCATCGGGAGGAAGGAAAAAAAGTTTTTAAAAAAACGAGTCAAAGAGCTGCGCGCTGCACTTTTGTTAAGAAGAACCATATTGTTTTTGATGGAACAAAAGCTCAGACGTTAGCCAGCGGAGAAACAGAAAAGTCGAACACAGCAGATGTGTAAAGGAGAAGCCGGGTTCAAACCGCCGGATTAAAAAAAGAAAAACTCCACTTCCACTTTCATTAGCTATTTCTGCTCTTATCTATCCACCAGGTGTTGCTGCTCATACCACCAGTCTGCTGCTGCAGACGCGCTGCTGCCTTTGCGTCGCATGCTTGATTCTTTAGTTAATTTCTTATTTATTTTTGGGGCCAAACAGGCTGATGTAAAGTGGATGTGGCGGCGGGGGGGCGGGGGGTGGGGGGTGGGGGTGTTGGGTTGGGGGCATGAACTCACCAGAACAGCATGGTAAGCTCATGAGACGCAGGCCATAGCGGCTTTGGAAAACCTATCCCCCTGACATTTTCCATTCATAAAATTCCGGGAATTGAGATGAAGGAGGGAAAATAAATCAGGCTGCCTGGTGTCTGTGTTTTTTCATATATGTTTTTTTTTTTTTCTCCATGTTGCTGTGATTGGCAGAATGAGGGTTTAGCCATATGTTTCCTCCTGCTACCATTCTCCACGGCCTCCTCTTATTTTTCCTATTGACATTAAATAGACATAAAGAAGGGATTTGCTGAATGTGCCTTCCAAGTGAAGTGGTTAGAAATGAGAGGCTTTTACGACATGGAAAGGTCTTCATTACTCTGCATATTACCGAGAGCCATCTATTGATGGAAATTTCTGCATCCCCTCACTTTTCCGAAAAAATAACACGACTATAATTTCAGAAATGCCTCTTTAATCTCTCCTTCCAAATACCCTCTATTTAGTTTTAGCTCTTAAACACTCTCGTCTCTGTGATGTACAGTGTGTGTACCAGATTGCGGCTTATTTAGTTTTCATATTTATTGAAGCAAACGGTGAGCTGGATTGAATAAGGCAATTCAATTCCCTTTTTCTAATCTGCAGTTCTGTGAGGTGCTAACATCCACCCCGGCTGTATCTCCACTTTAACAACTAAATGTGGAACAAAAAACAACAATAAATTAAAAAAGAAAAGAAGAAAAAGCAAAGAGAAGCAACACTTTTGCTCTTAATTTTTTTTTGTCAAAACCATTAAAACCTGACCATGGATCCCATCTGATACAATTTTATACTTTAAATACATTTTTATATCAGAAAGTGTAGTAAATCCAAAATTATGGAGGACTGAAACTGCCATGATCAAAAATAGATAAATGACTCAGATCATGAATGAACATGCCAGTACGTTTTTTATATAATGCTCATTCCTGCCTAGGGCCCCCATGTTCACTCCTAACCAGGACCCCCCATGGTCATTCGGGACCAGAGCCCCCCATGTTTAATCTGCCCAGGACCACCATGGTAATTCTTGACTAGGGCCACCATGCTCAATCTTGCCCAGGACCCTAATGGTCATTCTTGACCAGGACGACCCTCATTCTCAGCCTTGCCCAGGACCACTATGGACATTTCTTACCAATGTGACCAGGACCCACCATGCTCAATTTTGCCCAGGACCCTAATGGTCATTCTGGCCTAGAGCCCCCCATGTTCACTTCTGACCATGATCCCCCAGGCTTAATCTTGCCCAGGACTGCAATGGTCATTCCTTACCTCACTCCTGACCAAGACCCCCCCATGGCCATTCGTGACCCAGACCACCATGCTCAATCTTGCCCAGGTCACCCATGGTTATTTTTGATTAGGGCCCCCCATTTTCCCTGCTGACCAGGACCCCCCATGGTCATTTGGGATCAGGGCCACCCATGCTTAATCTTGCCCAGGACTCCCATGGTTATTCTTGACCAGGTCCTACTATGCTCAGCCTTGCCCAGGACCCCAATGATAATTCTTGATTAGGACCCCCATGCTCACTCTTGCTTGGGCCCCCCATGCTCAATTTTGCCCAGGACCCAAATGGTCATTTTTGCCTAGCGTCCCCCATGGTCACTCCTGACCATGATCTCCCATGCTTAATCTTGCCCAGGACTCCCTTGGTCATTCTTGACCATGACCCCCCCGCCATGCTCAATCTTGCCCAGGACCCCAATGGTCGTTCTTGCCTAGAGCCCCCCATGTTCACTCCTGACCATAATCCCACATGCTCAGTTTTACCCAGGACCCCCATGCCCAACCTTATGTCTAGGCCCCCCCCATGTTCACTCCTGACCCCATGGTCAGTCTTGCCCAGGATCCTCATACTTATTCTTGACTAGGGCCCCCCATTTTCACTCCAGACCAGGGCCCCTATGCTCATTCCTGCCCCGGACCCCCATGGTCTCTAGAACCTCCTCTGACTGAGCACAAAGCAGACGACCTGGTTTAAGGTTCAAAAGCAGAGAAAGAGGACTTGTGATTCCAAAGAATTCCCAATAGTCCGAGCACATGGATCCTGTCCTATGTAAACCTGTTGTTTTTTCTTCTCATGGCGAGACACAAGCTGATTGAGGCTGAAACGAGGCCGATCCTCAACGATGCTCTGGACGGAGGCGGCTAATCACTGCCCTCGTTGCTTTATTCAACACTTCACGCCCCCCCCATACCTCAGCTTTTATTTTATCCATTGTGTCTGAAGTAGGGAAATTACATGTAAATCAAGTCGCAAAATTTAAAGCCGTGTTTTAAAAGAATCAGCCACTCACATGTGTGGCTGATAGGGAACAGAGCGGCCGCAAATCAGGCGTCGCCGTAAACGCGCCACCCACGGCGCTCAATGCTGAATCAATATACCCGGATCGCCGCGAGGCGCCCGCTGGAGTGCTGTAAATCACGCCGTCCGCGATCGAACACAAAGGATCAAATCAAGTTTATTCTGGAGAAGAATGTGACCAGAAGTGCTGCACGCATGACGTTAGGGTGTATTGAAATGTATTGGGTTGATTATGGAAACGTTGCCCTAATTTGAAAATGGACTTTTGTTTTAAGTGTTCTGTAATGTAGTCGAGTTACTTTTATTCTTGTGGTTTTTGAGTAAAATAAAGTTTTATGGAGAGTATACTTTTATTGTAATATGGTTCTCATTTGTCTGTGTTGTGCCTTGCTACTCAATTTTTTTTTATTTTTCTTTTATTCTATTCCATCTGACCTATGGCTAGTTGACTGTGATGCATCATTATTGGTAAAGATGCGTGGTTTGACCAGAGAAAACACTTTTAGAATAATGCTTTTTTTTAAATATATGAATGAAATGGGAATAAAATAATAAATAAAATAAACCCGTAACTTGAAGCACAACTTACATCTTTTCTGCCTTACTCTTGTTTTTCATTGTCTGCAATTTGTTAAATGTCAAAATGAACAAAACAAACAATATAAGAAAAATGAAAATAAATTGCATAATATCCATTGGGATTAGGTTGTGTGGATGAAACCTTATATTACATTACATATCATTTATTATTGTCATATTGATATATCTCCTTCTGTAATATATATATATATATATATATATATGTATGTATGTATATATATGTATTAAGGCATCCCCCAATGGCTTAATACACACAGATGTGTAAATTGTGCCAAAGCAACCGCAGTATAATTATCAAAAATGACTTTTAGACACTTCTTTTTCATTATTTCATTATGAAGTAAAGTGTAATGACTATAGAATATTGACAGCATCAGCGTTTAATTGGTTCCTTATGATGCTCGCTTCCACTCTGTCTGCCAGCCACTGGGATTTCCTGGGAAAAAAAACTGGAGAAGACTGGAGACGACTCAAGATTAAAATAGACCGAAAACTAAATGAATGAACGAGCTCGGGCTTTTTCCTCCTCATATTTTCTTCTAACATTACATTTGTGCGGAGGAATGACATTACATCAAACTATAGCGTTACGAGGCAGCGCACATCATTAAAGTGAGTTTTGCCCGTTTCCAAATTCAGTGTAAAATTGAGACCGTTTTAAACGAGCTCTTCGGGGAACGTGTCCAACGTTTCCAACAGGCTGTAGATCATTTCTTCATGGAGCTATAGGCTCTGAGGAAAATGCTAAGTGATCCGGTGTTGTGTCTGAGGTTGTTCCTTCCTTAATTAATGCCCCCCCTCCTGCCGGAATGCTGGTTTCTGTAGCACCACCTCCGAGGTCGGGGTTAGGTCTCAAGTCCTGTTTGTGGTTCAGCGACGCAGAGATAAATGATTTGGGTTGAGATAGGTTGGGTACAGGTTAAAGGGGCCCTATTTTGCTATTTCCCCAGTTGAACATTTCAATTTCTGTGGTTGATTTATAACGATGTGCATGTCTTTATGATCTTAAAGCACCTAGTCAGACCTGTAGCAGCAATACAGTCTGCCTTCCCACACTCTCACTCTGAAAAACCTCCTCGCTTCCCTATGAAAACAACCACTTTTTAAGTAATAGGGGCCTTTAGGATGAGTAGAAAAAGGTTCAGGGACGGGGAAACAGTCTTTTTGATACCAAACATCTGTTCTGGTTGATTTGTGACACTTGAACAAACAATAAACCAATGATTATCAATGAGAACCAATGATTTTAAATGTCTAATTGAACGGAAAAATATACAGACAAGACTATTTAGCTGGTTATAGAACCACCAGAGCACAAAAAATATTGAGCTATAAACAGAAATGGAGGATCAAAACCATTAAGTTGACTTTTTATAGGTTTAATTAGGTTTAAATAGGTTTTATTCTCCAATAAAGGCCTGGGCCTTTATTAGAGAATTCATGTTATATTCACGTCCCTGAGTGTGAGGTTGCAGTCATCAACTATTCATTTCCACACAGTTTATTTTCCTCTCCTGTTTGACTTGTGTTCCAATATGAAACATCCCGCACGCTGCACGCCACCGCTAACCAGGATTAGCATATTAGCCCCCGGAAACAATACCAACGGTGTCACGAATCCGCCGGATCCCGCGGCCTTCATTCACCACAGGTTCAATAATCCCCCTCATCCACAAATCTCATTAGATCTCACGGAACGGAGCCGGTTATTAGCGCGTCCCTCACACCTGACCCCAAATCCTTCTGGATTGAAGCAGAGTCCGACTGTACGGCGTTGACGTGTTAGAGGCGCTGGCGTGCCAGCAACAGGTTTGTGTCCAGATTTGTTAAAGTTAACTGGGGGTTAACGGCTGATCCTCTTTCATAACACCACTGTGGGTTATTCTACAGTTCCAGTATCAACACAAGCCGAAAAAGAGAATCTAATCTCAACGTTATTGCCAAAAATGTCATGTGACCTAACCCTAAAAACCTGCTACCTGCTAGTTTAACTCTCTTAAAGATTAAAAAAGAAGAAAAAAAACATGCTATCAACTAGTTTTACATTCTAAATGGCTTAAATGTTTAAAATGTATCATTCTCATTTTTTATTCTATTACTACTATAACTCGCCTTTCAAAATAAAATACCCTAAGAACTTGGTACCAGATACAGCTTCTATGTAGATTAATAATTTAAAATGTATTATTCTTTTCTGGTGACATTTCATGTCAAAAATAGTACAAATGCACTTTTAAATGACAAAAAACCAACATGAACCCCTTAAAAAATCCACGTTTTTAGAGCCCTGATAAATGCCTTTAAAAACCGTATTTTAAAAAGTTATTTGTCACTGACTCTTAAAGCAAAAAAAAAAACAAAAAACCTGACTTTTATGTACTGAGCCGTTTCCTTTGTGTCTGTGTCATCTCGAGTTTGTCTGCACGTTTTATGCTTCTGTTTTCTGCCATTTTTAAGTATTTTATGTATGTTTATTGCGCTTTTTATTGACCCTCTTAATGTGTGTGTTTTATTGTGAAGTGTCTGCAAACCGAACGGCCCCCGGGGGACAATAAAGTTTGAATTACATTCAGCGCCGGTGTGTTTGAGCCTCGGTACATCTTTCACTGTACGTCTGAACGTCTTAGCACATGTTGCTGGATTGCACGGTCGCTCTGCAATAACTTTCAATTCAGTAAACCACTTTACCTTTAACCACATTTATATAAATCTCTCTAAAATCCTTCCTCACATTACTTCTTGGAACGTGTGGTGTCATTACTATACGTTAAGCTTTACAGACAGGACAACATGATTTTTACTGTTGTACGTCTACACTGTGAATATTTAATTCACCCAGATTATTACAAATCAAACACTATCTCTCTTTTTCTTTCTTTTTTACCACAGTGATGTGACAGCCCCACTCCTCAGTGCCCGCATTTTCCTCCAAAGCGAGTCTCCCGTGGAGAAAATGGCGTTATAATGACGTTTTAAACACACGCCAGACTCTGAATTAGCAAACAACGTGCTTCACGCTCGAGGGCATCGTAACTTAAGTCTTCCTCGATAATGCCGAACAAATATGAGAAGATAAAGCATCGTGCATGCATGCAACGCTTCACAAAATGAGTGTTATTACAGGTGCAGATCCTATGTGTCCATCAAAGACAGAAGATGCAATAGTTTATCAGCAATAACATTAAGGAAGAAACTCTCCTCCATGTCTCTTTATGCATATAAAAGTGAAACCATATAAAATGTGTGCTGTATTAGTATTAGATATTCTCCTCTCCACTGATATCGACTGACTCTCAGTAATAAATAGCTTGCAGCAGAAAAGCCTGGTGTCTGCTGAATACGTGTCGGGTCATTTATTAAACAGCGTTTGTTTCTGGGCTTCAAGGCTCTGACGGGATCAGCGTTCGCCGTTTAAAAGGCCGTGAGCTTTAATGTCAGGATCCAAAATCTCTATTTATGCAACACGGTACCGCGGCCCTGGTCCTCCACCACATCTTCAAGGGCTTTCTGAGAAAATCAGACACTGATTCGACTCCACCATTGACTTGTTTCCTGCCCTAAAGGCAGCCGGTTTTACCTCAGTGTGAAAAATCAACACACAGAGGCTTAAAAACTCCAACTGGTTATACTTTAAAGTGCCAGGGGTCACCAACCCTGGTCCTGGAGGTTCCACTGTGTCTACAAACACACCTGATTCTACTAATGAAGGTCCCTAGCGAGTAGAATCAGGTGTGTTACTGCCTGGTTGGACAAAAACCTGGATCTGGGTTGGTGACCCCTCCCCATCCTTTTAGGGAATGCATGGGAAGTGTCTAATGATAATGATGATGGAACCCGGCGTCTCCTTAGTCCTGGTCCTACCAGATTAAAGGTCAACAGCAAATGTCCAAATGGAAGAACCAAAAACTCTTGCAAAGTGTATTTACGTAATCCAAGTTACCCTTGATTCACCAAGAAGTTGATGAGAACATATAAAACCAACAACAATTTGGTTTTACCACCATAAAATTTTCACTGGTCAAATCTGCACAACTTTATCCTGCAGGTGCCAAAAGTAGAAAGACCAAAAGGAAATCCAACTCTGCCATCTTTGACCCCCTAGAAGCCCTAAAATCAATCACTTGAAGGCCATGTCAATAATGGATTATTAAAAGTGAAGAATCCTGTTGGTATGATCATCACCATCAGCTTTGCCCTATTCTGCTATTCTAACATCTGAGCCTGTTTAGCTAAATAAATAGTGTGAAACGAGTTATTTCCAGAAAAGCAAACAAACAGTAATACCAAAAAAAAAAAGTGGTTGTACTCTATGACAAATCCAAGCCAGAGCTGTAGATGGTTGGTGAGTCACGGGGAAGGGAGCAAACACCATACAATGAGTCACAGGGGCAGAAATCCATCTGTAGAGTCGGTCCACTTTCAACCGCTTCAGACACACGGGGCTGATATTTCTCAGATTCTCAAGTTTTCTTTAGGAAAGAAATAAAATTCAATCCAAGTGATATCCATGCATAGACGATTCTCAAGCGCCTGTTCAGACCATCCTCGGTTTTGCTGCTTCAGGCTTCATCTCGCTTATCCAAAAAACGTCATGCTCAACACTGCACTTCCTTGAAGCCTCAGCAGTGCACCTGCCAACTGTGAAATCAATTGGATGAATGGTTCTTGAGAAAATGTATGGACAGACATACATGCAGAGAGACAGACAGAGGGAAGACCCTGGCATGGACGAGACGAGATAACGCAGCCAGTTCTATTTTTAAAATCAAGCGACGGGACATTAAATGCCCTGGTTATTCACTTTCAGCCCATTCTGTGGCAAATTAATCCGTACCCTCCCTCCCCTCCCGTTTCCAGGCTGCTCGCATTAGAGCCCTGAACTCTAAATAGCATCGCACAGCATCCCACCACCGCTGTCTACGGCCTGGAGAGGAAGGAGCCGAGGAAATGAGGCCAATTTCCCCGGTGAAAACCGGCAAAACAGGTTCGTTAACAGAGAGGCCATTAGACTGGGAGCTAATAGTGACTCGCGCCCACCCACTTCCTGCCAGGTGTCCTCCAGGGCTGCGTAACTGGACCTCTGATTTTCCGTCTTTCTGCACTTCGCTGCATTTAGTCCAACTGTGACTGCCTGTTTTTGTCTGTTCCCATTTAAGCTCATCCAGAGGTAGATTAAAGAGACTAAACAAACATCTCCTATAATGGAGTTTGATTTGGAAGGGTTTGACGAGCTCAGGCTGCAAAAAAAAAAAAAAAAAAAGAACTGGAAGTGAAACGCTAAAGAAGGGCTACTGTGTAGGAAGAGAGGACGCCTTGGCCAGACGTCTGGGGCCGCCGAGGGAGGCTCGCAGTGTTTCCAGTGGCAGTAAAAAAAAAAAAAAAGCTGCAAGCACAAAGTGTGCAGGGCAGACTGGAAGTTGAAGAATTTCCGTCCCGGCGTGAAAAGAAGAAAAAGAGAGAGAGGAGAGAGAGCAGAGTTCGTCTCTGCCAGCGAGAGCAGCACTCTCTTTTTCCACAAGGGAGAAGTTATGGCGTGATTTGCATGTCATCCAAAACCACTCCATTTGGCAGGAAAATGGTGTGTGTGTGTGTGTGTGTGTGTGTGTGTGTGTGTGTGTGTGTGTGTGTGTGTGTGTGCGCGTGTGTGTGTGTGTGTGTGTCCGCACACGAGTGTGTAAGACCAACCAGTTACTAAGATCTACCCCATTGACTGCACACATATATACATATCCACACATATACATATATATGTATATGTATATATATGTATACACACACACATATATATATATATATCAAAGTCAATTCAAAGTCTATATATATATATATATATATATATATATATATATATATATATATATATATATACATGCATATACATATATATATATACATATACATATACATATACATATACATATACATATATACATATATATATATATATATATACACATATATATACACATACATATATATACACGCATTTATACACATATATACATATATATACATATATACACACACACACACACACACACACATATATACATATATATACAGACATATACCCATACACCCACACACACACACACACACACACACACACACACACACCAGTCAATTTCCCACCTGTGCCATCAGCTCGGCAAAATAAAAAAAACAGCACTTGACATATTTAAGCTGAAATCACACCACAGTCAATCTAATGCTAATAATAGTAATAGCTCCGCCTCATCAGGGTGTGTGTGTGTGTGTGTGTGTGTGTGTGGGGGGGGGGAGGGGGTCGCTGTGTGTCGGCCGGTACTCGTGTCTTTATTTTATATCTGCACGGTGGGTTAATTGGACGCACGCGATTGCATCCGCGACCCGGCCCGGTCGTATTTCAACGATCCATTTTTACCCCCGGTCACCTTGCCCGGGTGTGCAGGGACTCGCCGGTGATAAGGTGACAGCGCCGTAAAAAATCCGGAGATTCCTGGAATTTCCTATTAGCGCCGCTAATGAGGAGGCATGGAGGCGGCCAAAAATAACCCCACCAGGCAGGGTCAGCGAGGAGGAGGAGTATACCGACCGGAACCTGAGCGGTCCGGCTCGGCTCTGCGGTTTGGGTTTTCTCTCATTATCGCGAGTCCAGACAGGTGAAAAAAAGGAGACTCAGACAAACAGGAAGAGAGGGAAAGGAGAGAAGAAGAGTTTAAAGGTGAACAGAGGATGGAAGGAGAAGAAAGTCAGACAAAACGGAAAAAAGGAGGAAAAAAATGGAAACCTGGGAATTCTGGAGCAGAAGGTAAAAAGGAGGGTAACTGAGACGGAGGCCAGGGTGGGGTGGGGGGGTGCAGGACGACTGTGCCCCCCCCACACCAAAACCCAACGCCCCTCCTTATTTTCCGTCTGAGTTACACGGTCATTTGGCGGCAGCGGCCGAGACCACCGGCGTGTTTCCACTGGGCGTCTGTCTGGTCGCCCCCCCCCAACAGAACCCCCCCGTCTGCTCGGCCGCCCCACGGCTCCTCACTGGGATCGAGTAAGAAAGCAGAGCCCTGGTTTCCCCTGGACCACGAGAGTCTAGAGTCACACACACACACAGAAATGCATATGGAATATATCTGTGCATTTTCCTGCAATTTCCTGAGATGCAGATTGCGTCTCAGTGTCTCTCACTTCCTCTTTTTTCTCCAGCGTTGCTTCTCTCTTCTTGAAATGCATCGCTGTGTGTATGTTGTCGGGTTGTTTTGTGGAGAATCTTCAACCTAAACTCAAATATTCAGCGGAGACGTGGAGTCACGTTTTGTCTGATTGTTTAATTGATCGTTTACAACCTCTGAAGTTAGACCTAAACGGTCTATTGATTCAGGTTGAAACCAATGATTTCAGATGTTACGTTAATCAAAGTAAATCATCTTTCACACTGTTTTTCTGACCCATATTTAGTTTCAGCTATTTTTACACATGTGTGCTGCTACTTTGGATTTAAAAGACTTTTTTTTCCTCTATTGTAATTGTAACTGTTGTTGTTGTATATAGTCTATGTATAAACTGTTCCTGGTTAATAAATAGATGACATGACATTAATTATTGACTTATAGGTTTACTATACTATAGGTTTCTGTGATGCTTGTAAATGTTGTGCAATTAAATTTAAATTGACAAAAATCGTGAAATTTGCCAAAAAAAACACAATTTCAGAAATGTTAAGTGAACAGGTGTCGTCTAATTACTTTCATCATTTCGTTTATTTATCCATTAAACCTTACATCTTCATCTTTTTTTTTTCCGACTGGTAGTTGATATAATCAGAGATGTTTGTGACATATAGTTTATAATAAGGGTCAAATTGAATATGATGAAGGGTTAATTTGCATTAGAACTCATGATGACTCATTTAATTATTATTTTTTCTATTAACAACCTAACCACCTGATTCCAACAGCAGCTAAATCTCCATCAAACATGCCAGCTTCACTTTCTTCACCATCAGAGTCACTTTCCTCTAAATGATGCGTTATAATCCGCTGGAAGTTGCTGCGCTACCGTAGTCCTGGTCTGGATGGAGAAATGGAACGAAACAAAAGCACCAAGACGGAAATGTTCAATTTTCATTTCTTCTGCTGCTTTACTGCTTTTAGTGAATGGTGACCATAGGAACGCTCCTCCCACTCGTTCTCTGCTCAGTGATCCACTGATCCAGTCTTTGCTCTGTGATCCACTGATCCAGTCTCTGCTCTGTGATCCACTGATCCAGTCTTTGCTCTGTGATCCACTGATCCAGTCTCTGCTCTGTGATCCACTGATCCAGTCTCTGCTCTGTGATCCACTGCTCCAGTCTTTGCTCTGTGATCCACTGATCAAGTCTCTGCTCTGTGATCCACTGATCCAGTCTCTGCTCTGTGATCCACTGATCCAGTCTCTGCTCTGTGATCCACTGATCCAGTCTCTGCTCTGTGATCCACTGATCCAGTCTTTCCTCCAACTCGTACCACCTCTCTTATGTCTTAAACTCAGCTGTGTAGCTGATTTCCTTCAGTTTAAACTGTGCTTTATCAGCGTGTCTCTTCACCATTTTCAGGTTGTTAAAACAACGATGTTCTGCATAACGCACATCCCCGTTATTTTATCTACAATCCATGCACACACTTCCCCTACATACACACATAGGGCGCTCTGCACTATTCAGCTAATGCAAAGACTCATACAGAGACCTAAAATATATTTGGCATCTAGTATTTATATCTAGTAGTTTATTTCCTGTTAATTATAATTAATGTGAAAAACTATATTATGTTCATGCTGTTTATGAATAAAACTCAATTCTGTATCATTTTTTCATGTTTTATTCTAACAGGTTAATGATGGTGTATTTCTTTTATTATTCCTATTATACAGATAAAAATCTTATCTTATATTATGACAGTTTTTTTCTGTGCATCTTAACAGATGTTTAGTTGAATATCGCCGTGTGCATTCACAGGGGAATATTTTTTAATATTTTAACAGGTTGCTTTTTCACCTTTTTTCTAAAAGCTACTAAAGCAGCATAGACGTCGTGAGACAGAGACGGGGAACAGAAAATGAGAGAAATGGCGTTTCGAGTTGACGGAGGAAGTGGCTTCAGAACAGAAGTGAAACGCAAATGACAGGAATTAGAGCCGAGGAGGAGGAGGAGGAAGAGTGGGGGGGCAGAATGGACCCTGATGGAATATAAATGATTATTAATAAAACCAGAGGACAGTTGACCTTTTTTGACGCAGCTCCAGTGTTTTTTCTTTATTTTTCTATTAACCGGTTGTGGTAGGTTTTGGGTGCTTTTGTTATTTTCCACTATAAAAAAGCAAAAATCCAGATTTTTTTCATTCTCTCTCTTCCTGTCCCTCATTTTTCCGCTCGGCTCAGAGTTGGCCGATAGAACCGAGAAGTCACATTATACCGCGGCCAGAGCCAAATATAATGCACAGATGCTGCCGCACGTCGCGTCGCTGTTTCTACGCTTCGACCTCCACACCTGACGTTCTGGAAATGAACCTTTTCCTTTAAATAAAAACTAACTTGGTGAAGTGAACCAGTCTCGTTCTTTCTCCTTCTGCGGCACGAAGGCCGACTAACTACATTTGGGGATTTTAAAGTGTTCGAAGGGTTTCGGGTTTTGTTGGATTCCAGGTGCGTCCCATCCCCCTCCCTGGTTCAGGACGGACGGCAGCTTCTCCTCAGTTTTCCCTCATAAGTCGTGTGTTTGCTTCATTTGGCTGAAGCTGAAGCTGAGTTAATTTCTCTTTAATGAACCAGACACCTTTCATTGATAAATACTCTGCATTTACCGTATTTTCACAACTATAAGGGCACATACAAGTCTAATATTTTCTCCAAAATGTTGGTGCGCCCTATGTCTGTATGTATGTAGGGGAAGTGTGTGCATGGATTGTAGATAAAATAACGGGGATGTGCGTTATGCAGAACATTGTTGTTTTAGCAACCTGAAAATGGTAAAGAGACATGCTGATAAAGCACAGTTTAAACTGAAGGAAATCAGCTACACAGCTGAGTTTAAGACATAAGACAGGTGGTACGAGTTGGAGGAAAGACTGGATCAGTGGATCACAGAGCAGAGACTGGATCAGTGGATCACAGAGCAGAGACTGGATCAGTGGATCACAGAGCAAAGACTGGATCAGTGGATCACAGAGTAAAGACTGGATCAGTGGATCACAGAGCAAAGACTGGATCAGTGGATCACAGAGCAGAGACTGGATCAGTGGATCACAGAGCAGAGACTGGATCAGTGGATCACAGAGCAAAGACTGGATCAGTGGAACACAGAGCAGAGAAAAAGTGGGAGAAGCATTTCAACTAAAAGCAGTAAAGCAGCAGAAGAAATGAAAATTCAACATTTCCGTCCATTTCTCCATCCAGACCAGGACTACGGTAGCACAGCAACTTCCAGCGGATTATAACGCATCATTTAGAGGAAAGTGACTCTGATGGTGAAGAAAGTGAAGCTGGCATGTTTGATGGAGATTTAGCTGCTGTTGGAATCAGAAACAGAGGATGAGGACTTTGATGGTTTGATTGATGACATTACCCCGCTCTATTTTTAAATACACACACTTGTGTGCTTGTTTTATCTGTGTGTTTTACCATGATGATTAAAAAATGTTAGTACTTTGTCATCAATACTTAAATAAAGCACAAACAAACTCAGTTTAGCTCCTGCTCTATTTGTATATATATCTATGTGTGTATATCTATGTGCGTATATATCTATGTGTGTATATATCTATGTGTATATATCTATGTGTGTATATATCTATGTGTGTATATAAACCCTCCCCTATAGTTAGGTTCCTTATGTGTGTGTTAAATAGTAATAGTAATGACACACAGAACTGAGACTGAGCCTTTTAGTACGGTGTCTTATAGTCATGATAATACAGTCGATTTTTTTGCTTCATTCATTCATCAATAGATCCTGACTCTTCTCCTCACATGTTGCAGATTTATTCTGATTCCAGGTTTAAGTCCAATAACCTTTGTGTTTGTAGAGATATTCTATATTTTTAAATCAAACTAAAACACAGACCATAAACCTTGTTTAAAGGCCTGTTGATGGATATATGTCTGTTGTAAATGTGGATAAAACCAAACTCACTCTGGGGAATTTGGACGAAGAGACAGAAAAAAGTCAAGAGTGAACTATAGTTGGATGGAATATGTAAAAAAAATAAATCAAAAAACATCTTCAGAGAGAAGTTCAGACCTGGCCAATCACAGATAAATATATATATATTATATTATATAATATTACTGACAGTTTTAACAAGCAGCAGATGAGCCAGGGCTGATGATGAGCACTTTTTATGAAGCATAACGAGTCCTTTTGGTAATTGGCAATCTCATAGTGAATTATTATTTATTTATTATTATTATCAGTCACACAACATGTACAGAAAATCATTTTTCCCCTAATTAGTTTGGGAAGAGTTCCTGAAAGTTCCCTCCTACACATCAGGGTCATTTTTATTAATATATTAAATGAAAAGATCATTTAATTTTTTCTCTATTGATTATATCATCAACTGTAGGATTTTTAAACAAGATTCCACTGTTTTCTTTTCAAGAAAATACACAAAATTAATTAAAATAATATACGAGATCTGAAATATGTATTAGGACTATGTATGCGTGTTTGCATTAGCTGAATAAATTATTTTATGTTTTCCTTGGTTAGTGAAGTCAGATTGTAATGTATAATGTTCTTTTTGGATTATTAAGTGTGTGCATTCACGTTATTTGAAATAATTTATTCATGTAATCTGCAGCCGTCACACACGCAGTTAAAAAACCAGAATAGAGGGTTAACGCGTAAATGTCAAGGTAATTTCAAAAGAGAGAAAAACTCCTCAAAATGCTTTTTCTTTGTCTGACTAAAAGTCTGAAACCGGAGATACAGAGAACATTTACATAAAAGCTGCAAATCCTGCAAAACATTTCAGAAGCTTGAACCAGAAAAATCATTGATTATTCTTCCTTTAAATTAATGCATACACACACACACACACATATATACTGTATATATACACACACATATATGTATGTGTGTGTGTATATGTATGTATGTATGTAAATATATATATATATATATATGTATATATATATATATATATATTTATATATGTGTGTATATGTATGTATGTGTGTGTGTATGTGTATATATATATATATATATATATATATACATATACACATATATATACATATATATATGTGTATATATATATGTGTATATATATATACACATACATATACACAAACATATATATACACATATATGTGTATATATACACATACATATATATATATATATATATATATATATATATATATGTATATATATATATATATATGTATATATACATATAAACAGAGATATAGAGCCCTCCTGGATGAGTATTTTCCAGCCCTGATTCAGACCTACACCACATTTCCAACATCTTTTCAGGCTGAAAGGACTTCTTCTACACCTCTACAGAAATCCGTGATTCGCCTTGAGACATCCCGTCTTTATTATTTAACGTGAACATCCCTCTTCCTCCTTTGTACGGCTACGAACGCATTAGGTCCATTCCTGGAAGAGAAATTGAAACGTGTTCGTTTCTCCTGCTTTAATCCAGCAGCGTGCAGTGTTATAATACCAGTAATTACCTCTGGAATCACCCTGATAATCCCTACACGGACTTCCACCTCTGTGTGTCGCGCTGACCTCAGACAACTGAACTTCACCGTGTTTTTACACTTAAGCTCATGATTCAGTGTTTGCTTGTGATCTTTCATTGACCCCCGGGCCGTGCACGCTGTCCCGCCATATGGACTCCTCTCAGAGCCCAAAACCACAACCATGGATTAAAAATAGCATTGAAGGATAAACAGCAGGCAGGATGAAGAGGAGGAGTGCAAAGCTACCTTAGAGGGGGGGTCTAATTAGTTAGGTTGGGGTTAAGAGTGAAGTGTTCCAGCGATTAGCCGGGGCCGGGATCCCCCGTGTTGCTGCGGGAGTGGAGCAGATCTGGTTGTGAAGGAACAGCAGCGGTAGCAGGGAACAGCTTGTTTTAATTGTCTGTGGAGTGGAACAGCTGGCCTCGACACACACACACACACACACACACACACACACACACACAGAAATAAGGAAAAAAAAAGAAGTGAAAGACGAGGGTTTACATTCACAGCCTGGGCCGAGGTTCTGCTTAAACAGGACAGAATAAATAACTTACATGACTTCCGTGTTATTTGTTTCGGAATCTGAAAAGATATTTTATTTTGAAAAATCACCAAATTCCCTGTTACATCCTCCTATGTCACCCAAGCCCGCTCTGCAGAATATGCAGCGACCAAACACCCTGCATTAAAAGACAAGCATGTGGAGCATTTTAAAAGAAAAAACGTGAACAAGAAGGACAGAAACAATTACTTAGCCACCACATCGACAAACACGAGTGCACTGAGAGCGTCGTACTTGTTGTCATATCGTGTTGCTAACGCTAAAAAAGCTGCATGAAGCGGTGGTTTTCTGCAGTGACGGCGACAAAAACTAAATCAGGAAGTAGACAGGACATGAGCCACACACTTCAGGTGCTTTGTCCCCATATTTGCCATAGATGGAACCGCCTGGTGGTGAATTGGATTTTTCATGCACTTTGTATTAGCGGTGTATCTTATTTTGAAGGCGCGTTTAAACGTTACCATGGCGACCAGAGAGCATCGTGACTCAGTAGACATCTTACTTTAACACCTGTGCCGAGGCCTCACCTGCTGGTTTTGGGCATCGCATCCTCCTTTTCTCCACAAGTGGCGGTTGTCCAGAAATAGTTCCTTAATTATTATATCGCTGCAGAAGGAATGAGTAACTGAGACGCTGTGGGAGCGGCCTCAGCTGTAATTGTGTTTAAGAACTTCTCAGAGCCCTCGGTAATGGAGCGCTTACCGAAGGTTTTCTAGATGTTCACCTCCCTCTACAGCAGCTGATTCCATCCGACCAGACTAGACGAGATATATGTTATAAACACAATGAAAATTAGACCTCTACAATATCTATATAAAAACTACAATAAATCTATTGGTTTGACTGGATTAATTAACGTTACTACCAACCTGCTGTCAAACACTGATGACTGAAACTAGACTAAAATACTTTGGATTTTATTCAACTTAAAATAAATTAAATTACTAAGGTTTGATCAATTAAAACTAGACTAAAACACCCAAAGTATTTTAGTCGACTATAACTAGACTAGAAATACTTTGGGTTTTATAAAAAAAAAAACTACACCAAAATAACTTTTTTAGTCGACTGTTTTTTAGAAAACTGTGGGTCGACCATAACTAAAACTAAAATGCCAGAACTTTTCAGCAATTAAAATGTGACTAAACCAAAAGAAAAAAAAAATAGTAAAAAAAAAAACAAAAAAAAAATAAAGCAAAAAGCTAGCATTAGCATTTGACATTTAACATTTAACATTAGCATTTTAATAGCATTTAACAAAAAGCTGAGCCAAGCCTCAAACTAATTCGATAAACAGCCGACAAGTTGCATGAGTAATTTGCATGTAAAATACTCTTATTAATACTTTATATTTTAATAATAAAATACTAAAACAAAGTGAGATCTGGTGGCAATCATGAAAGTTTCTAATAGTCTTTAAAGTTGTAGTGAGCGAGTTGTGTCTCCGTCTGCTGGCGGCGATTTGTAATTACACACACAGACCCTGCCGTTTTTTTTATCTGTAAAGTGGTGAATAAACCGTGTTAACATCACACAGCCCCTCCAGAATTACTCGTTTTCCATCCATGCTGGTCCAGAACAGCCCTAATATTACGTTGTTTTATTCACGTTGGGTGAAGGCCTCTGGGAGAGCGGCGGCGCCAACACAGGATTAGAAAAGTCAGTCTACTGTGAAACACAGATTTACCTGGTGGTGTAAGGCTGAATCAGCGCTGTGTGAAGCCCTTTGGCAAGTGCTCGGCCGTATCAAATACTGATTTATGGTCAAAAGTCCTGCATTACAGCCTGAGAAGAAATGTTTAGTCAAAGGACTGTCAGCAACAGTCGGTTTAAAGTTCACCTGACACAGTGTTAGGAGCGTGTCCAACTTCTATGTTAGAAGAATAGGATTGTACTTTTGAACAATAGCTCCCAAAAGGGCACGTTAGCATATATTTTTGCTCCTGGAGGGCACTTTAGCGGAAGTTTCAGCTTCTATTGGACACATGTTTGGCCTCAAGAGGGTCTTATACCAGACATTCTGGCTCCTAGAATGTACACAGATTTTGGCCCCTAGAGGGACCTTCAGCACACCTTTTGGTTCCTAGAGTGTACTTTAGCACATGTTTAGCTCCTATAGGGCACTTTAGCACAACCTTTGTGTTCGTAAAAGGCACTTTAGCACAAGTTTAGCTGCGAGAGGCATTTGAGCGGAAGTTTCAGCTTCTAGAGGGCACTTTACCACATACATTTGGCTCCTAGAGAGTACTTTAGCATACATGTTTAGCTGCTAAAGGGCACTTTAGCACACCTTTTGGTTCGTAAAGGGCACTTCGGCACAGGTTTAGCTCCTAGAGCCATTTTAGTGGACGATTCAGCTTCTAGAAGGCACTTTAGCATACATGTTTAGCTCCTAAAGGGCACTTTAGCACAACAGTTTTGTTTATAAAGGGCACTTTAGCACAAGTTTAGCTGCGAGAGGCATTTTAACGGACATTTCAGCTTCTAGAGGGCACTTTACCACATACGTTTGGCTCCTAGATGGCCCTTTAGCATATGTTTTGGCTCCTAGAGGGAAATTCAGCACACATGTTTAGCTCCTAGAGGGCACTTTTGGTTCCAAAATGGCACTTTAGCACAAGTTTAGCTCCTTGAGGGAACTTTACCACATACTTTTGGCTCCTAGAGGGCACTTTAGCACACCTTTTAGTTCTAAAGGGCACTTCGGCACAGGTTTAGCTCCTAGAGCCATTTTAGTGGACGATTCAGCTTCTAGAAGGCACTTTAGCATACATGTTTAGCTCCTAAAGGGCACTTTAAAAGGGCACGTTAGCACAAGTTTAGCTCCTTGAGGGAACTTTAGCACATGTTTAGCTCCTTGAGGGAAATTTAGCACACATGTTTAGCTCCTAGAGGGCACTTTAGCACATAGGTTTAGCACCTAAAGGGCCCTTTAGCATATATTTTGGGTGATAGAGGGCACTTTAGCATATGTTAAGACTCCTACAGTGCACTTTAGCCTGCATTTTTCAATTATCCACAGGGGGATAATGCTTAGGTAGATCTATAGCACATCAGTACAAGCTAGGATTTAATTTATAGAGATTCATTGCAACTTAAACAGTAATCAGATTATAAAAAAATCTCTTTTTCCTTTCACTAATCATTAGGCCCTGGTGCCTCAGCAGGGGAACATGAAAGAACAGGTAGGACACGACTCCAGAGAACCAACCAGGACAGGCCGCACGAAACGTGGGAAACGCAGAGGGAGCTTTCCCTGAAAATAGCAGAAGCTGCTGGAGGCATCTGAACACAACACAGAGAGTTCAAAAAAACCAAGCGACACGACGCCGCCACCACCAGCGGAGGGCTGGCGGCGGCCAATCAGACGGTCGGGAACCAGAGACAATCACGTGTCCACTTCCTGTTCCCACAAAAACTGGTGCTGGAGAAGCAGACAGAGTAAAAAAGAGAAAGTAAAACACGCAACTTGGTTAAAAGTTAGTTTCCTGGCTGCTAACGTCTGAGACGTATCTGCATGTTCACAAGTGATAAAAAACTCTGTCGGATATGAACCAACAGAAAACAAATTATTTTCCTGCAACCAGGCACTTCTCGCCGAGTATTTAACCTGATATATTGCGCCGGGACGCCGCTGAGACCAAAGGCTTCATCAATCTCGCGCTCATGAATATTCAAATGAGATGTTCATTTCATGACGGAGAGATTATTGGAAAACTACAGGAGCGTGCAGGAGACTCCCCGAAGCCCCGCTGGTTAAAACTACGTTATGCACTAGCCTGAATTGACTTGCTGAGGTACCGAATCTTAAATTAAAGCGGGTATTCTCCTCGCTTTGAGTCAGCCTGTTGGCATTTTAAGCTGTTGGCAAAATCCAATATGCCTGCTGAGTAAGACGTTCTGAATTCCGCCCGGCGTGACAGAGCTTTACACAGCTGCTGAAGCCTGAACTTTATGGGCAAGGACCTGAAAGAGATGCTGAAGAATTCAAAAAGGAAATATTTCCCTTTTTAATTTTTTCCTCCTAAAACGCAAGAGTGAGTATTTCCCAGCACTGAGCATGACAGCGGTCCAAATAGGATACGATTACGTTGATTTATTCGCATTTACGTTGCAGGAAGTGTGAGATATATCTACAGTAGCTGTGTAATCACACAAAATGAAACTGATCTCCATCTCTGACTTCCTGCTGTGCGCGTTGTTGGCCTCATTTATCTAATGGGACTTGGCAGCTTCTGATTTTTCCCTCATTCTTAACTCGAAAAGGCATTTGGTTAAAAAAATATATGTAAATGAGCTCCGAGCAGACAGACATCTTGGCTGTTTAACATCTATAGATAACAGGAAATGAAAAAAAAATTAAATGACAGGAGTAAACAACCCTGATAATTTATAATTACGTGTGTTTTCAAGCAGAAATATCTCATTTATTTCATTCATTACAGCGTTAACTGAGGCGAACGAAACAGGGACATGATCTCTGGCTAATTGGGTGTAGGAATAATCACACATTAATGACAAATCCATGAAGCCCCTGAAGCCAGAGAGACTACAAATAGACTCAATTTGTCATGATTGTAATATAGAATCACTGCTTTAAAGCTGCAGTGCAGGAATTCTGTCTCCCCCTGCTGGCGGGTGGAAGCAATGACACAAACACAGTAAAAACGATAAAAAAGTAGAGCTGCAGGCAGCGAATAATGTCTAAGTTAAAGTTAGGCCAGAGAAATGACAATAAGCACTTGCCAGAAGTTTAACAATAATACACCAAAGTTTGGCCAAATTTGATTGGCTCTGAATGGATGAAATCTTTGACAGTCATAAAATTATTCAATTGTACGATTATTGTACTAGGAATTTCTTGAACATCCTATCTGGTAAAAAGTTGTAGATTTTTAAAGAGTATCTCTAGAATGTTCAAGTTAGCCAAGTTCAACAAACCCGATGATGTAATTTTACACATAGACACATTTTCAGCCATTTTTTTCTGATCTTATAAAAAACTCAATATTTTTGACGTTTCGCAAATTTTGTCTGATCATCACATCAGACTTGACAAACATCATCTTCAGACCAAAACTCAGGAACTCGTCACTTTTTCATCTTTTTGGAACTACAACTGTCACAGGCTGGCAAACAGGAAGTGAGGTCATACCTCAGCAACGCCTTCAGGTACCAAAACCAAACTCGGTCCATGTTTGAAACTCTAGAAGGTCGTTGGCAAAAATGTGTTTGGGTTCGGAACAAAGATCCAATGCCTGATCATACTATTGGTCGTCACATCGATGGTCGTCATCATATTGAATTATAATAATCAGCAAATATATTCCAGTGAACAGATATTTTGGCCAATCTCCACCAAACTCATGCCTGGCATGCTCCTATAAAAGCCACTTTAGCACACGTTTTTTTCAACAATTGGGTTTACTCCAAAGATTCCAGGCATAGTTTTTTAAAAACCAGGTACACGGTTCAAAAGTAAATGCAGAAATGTACTTCCTACGTTGACCTGTTGGTGGCACCAGAGTGTATGACATGGCAAAATAAAATTTGGTGGCATTAATCAGGGGAATTGTCCTTAGTCAGAGCACCATTGGAGTGTCTCCACAGACACCAGATTATAAAAAACTACTGTTCTACTGTGAAATACAGGAAATTTACCTGCTGGTAAAAGGCTTTATGGGCATTATGTGAGGTGGTTTGAGCTTTAATGGATCAGATGTACATTTATATAAAAACCCTAGAGCACTTCAACACGTGTTGTGATGCACTTTGGCACAAATCTCTCAACAATTGGGCCACAATCGTTCCAGAAGAGAATACCTAAGAATACCTTTTTTGAAATGGAGGGGACTATCCCCGACCAGTGAGACAAATACTACAACTTTACACCTTATGATCGTATGGGCCGTCATAGTGGAAGAACGTTTAATAAGAACATGAACACTATGACGCTTTACTGGAAATTACTACTGACAAAACAAAAAATGTAATGCTGCAGCTTAAAATAATAAATATAGAGTTCATTGAACTGACTTAACACACACACACACACACACACACACACTTTTAGACACTGGTCAAGTCAGTAGGTGAAGGATCTGAGGTCACATGACCAGCGACAAATCTATTTCAACACACGTGGCTTCGTGAGAAAGTGTCACGAAAAATGTGTGTTTTCTCATCTGGAAACCTCACACGTTTCACACACACACACACACACACACACACACACACACACACACACACACACACACACACTAATACCCTGTTTCTGTGACTCACCAGCAACCAGACAGGCTGTGTTTCAATATGAGAGGCCATTAAAAAAAAAAATGGCAATGCAGCTATTCCCTGCAGACCTATGATTTGTTATGTGTTATGCGCCTCTATGAGTGTGTGTGTGTGTGTGTGTGTGTGTGTGTGTGTGTGTGTCTAACAGGTAAGCGTGTACATTTACATGCTGTTCCTCTCCCCAGACACTTGCCTGCAGACATTACTTCACACGGAGCTTTGCTGGAGGCCACAAACATCTAGATCTGCTCACAGATCTTCACTGACTCACTATTCTCTGTTTTTCTTTAAATGTTTTATTTTGCATTTATTACCGGGACGTACGTTACGGAAGAAGAACTAGAATTAGAAGTTAAAGTGAATGGAAGAAACAAGGGGGTGAAACCATGTGTAAAACATAGGACATATAAAGTTCACACTGTGCTGTCATTTATTTTATTAACTTTATAACACAAATTAAGTCATTAAATGATCTAAGTTGTTTGAGATTAATGTGATAGTCGGCAACTATTTGATTAATTGACTAATCGTTGAAGCATTATTGAGGATTTCTGTATTTTTCCTCCTTAAGCCTCTTTTTTAAGGTAAAATAAAATAGTGAATGAACTGAGCATCAATCAGCAGCTTTTCAGGTATTTCAATCAAAGTCAGTTGTTAATTACTTCACGTGTTGGACATGCAAAGTAAATGAAATTACATTTCACACATTCCTGGGAGAGAAAAAAAACATTGTTTTAGTCAATTTTACTGTAAAATCTGCCGTTTTTACTGTATTAAACGCAGTAAATCTAAATTATTATTACAGAAGATTGATGTGTATTTTACAGTAAATCACAATAGTGAAGAATTCCTGTAGTAAATCCCAATAGTCAAAGATTTACTGTATTATAATACAGTTTCGTAGGGCGACACGGTGGTGCGGTGGGTAGCACTGTTGCCTCACAGCAAGAAGGTCGCAGGTTCAAGACCCGCCTTGGGCCTGGGTCTGGGGCCTTTCTGTGTGGAGTTTGCATGTTCTCCCCGTGTCTGCGTGGGTTTTCACCGGGTACTCCGGTTTCCTCCCACAATACAAAAAACATGCTCAGGTTAATTGGCAAATCTAAATTGCCCATAGGTGTGAGTGTGAGAGTGAATGGTGTGTGAATGGTGTGTGTGCCCCACGATTGGCTGGCGACCATCTGGGGTGTATCCCCCTGCCTCTCGCCCATAAAGTGCGCTGGGATAGGCTCCAGCAGACCCCTGCGACCCCGAAAGGGAATAAGCGGGATAGACAATGGATGGATGGATGGAATACAGTTTCGTCTCGTCTTGTGCACCTGCACTTTGATGTTGTTGTACATGTAAACGCATAGGATAGTGAGAAACGCAATTTCGATTCCTGTGTATGTCAAGTACATGTGAAGAAATTGACAATAAAATCGACTTTGACTTTGACTTTGACTTAATTACCTTATACTGTGAATACAACTGAAATCACAGTATGTACTTGATTTGTATTCTACAATGAATTATTCAATACTGTAAAACAATGGAGATAATATTTAATTAATTTATTTTCCTTATAATCATCCAATACAGTAAATACAACTAAAATCACAGTTGTAGATTGGTTTACCATACAATGATTAACCTAATATTATAACAACTAAAATAACAGTATTTAAATGATTTTTGTTTTAATCACATACTACTGTAAATAACTAAAATAACAGTATTTAATTGATTTTTATCGTACACGTAATCACCTAATTCTGTAAAAATTTGTAAAACCATCGTATTTTGTTGATTTCCCTTACAATAAAAACTCAATACTGTAAATACAATTGAAACCACAGCATTAAATTGTTTTTATTATAAATATTTCACAGTAAAGACAAAATATTTTAAACAGATTTACAAAAATTCTGCTGTAAAAAACAACAATAATTACAGACACTTCCTGGATAATTGCTGCTAGTAACTTACTGTAATTTTTGTTAAAAAAAATAACCTCTCATAGTTTACAGAGTTGAATACTGGACCGAACAACTATGTGCAATGTTAAAAATCAGATTTTCAGCAAACACAGAATTTCTTCTCCTGTTCAGCGGATTAACGTAAAAAACTATATATACACATATATATATATATATATATATATATATATATATATATATATATATATATATATATATATATATATATACATATATATACACATATATAAATATACACATATATATACATATATATATACACGTATACATACACATATATATATATACATATATACACATATATATATACATATACATATATATACATATATACACATATATACATATATATATATACACATATACATATATATACATATACATATATACATATAAATATATATATATATATATATATATATATATTATTTATATATCATTATTATTATTATTATTATCATTTATAGCAGGAAAACTGAAAAGTAAGTACTTAAGAACTGAATCTCATATAGGTGCTGCATTCTATTGTATCTATTAGTAGAAAGACTTAAAGATGCATTGATTTTTTAATTTAGTTATGATTATTCTAATTATGGTCAGACCTCTAACATTGATATACAGCACATCATTAGATAAGGATTCCCCTGTCGTAAGATGGCAGCCGCATGGTGGAAATGACCAGAATTTACACATTATACACACACGTATACGTTCTTTATGGATTCACGGATCAATGACCATCATGACAGACATCGACGTGCTCATAAAGGGCCACTAATCAGCAGGAACAGCCAAACAATAATCAGATTAAAGCCGGCATCTATTCATTAGGCGGAGGAGACTCTGGAGAGATGTTGACAGCTGTAAACCAACACATGACTCCTCGGTAATGAAGTGAAGGCTCATCACAGCCCTCACAGTCTGCTTCATTATCACCACATACGCACGGACATTTATGAATGAACGGAGCCAGCGTCTTCATCTGAAGCTTCATCTGAAGCTTCATCTGAAGCTTCATCTGAAGCCGTCTGCGGTCGCTGTAATGATTTAAGCTCTGATCCAGAGTTCAACTGCTGCAATCTGCTCCTCTGTAAATGTGGATTTACTGTGTTGATAGCAGCGCAGAAGGGTTACCAAAGTTTACCCATGATGTGGGCTGAGTGTTAAACACACACACACACACACACACACACACAGTGTTGTTCACACTTTAAATCGAACGAATCGGATCAAGTCACCGAAAATCATGATGGAGGAAGATTATCACGTTTTGACTTTAATTTTTCCCCTGATACACGAGCTCAAGTTCTATTTATTTATCCACACACACACACTCTACCACACACACACACACGTTTCCTCTCATCCTCGCTCCTCTGCCTTTTTTTTCTGCCTCGAGGCCACACACACTTTGTTTTGTGCAACACACTCACTCACAGGCCTCTCTCCCCCTTCAGTTTCCACTGCTGACATATCATCATCATCATCATCACCACCACCACCATCAGCTCTCACACACACACACACACACACACACACACACACACACACACTGACCAACTTGTTGCTGAGCACATATTCTATAAGTAGCACTAATACTTGTGATTCATTCACTGCTATAACAAGACAATCTGTCTTTATGTATGACAGATTATAACTAATGATCTGTGAAGAGAAGCTTTTTGACAGTCACCATTTAACTAAAAGCAGTAAAGCAGCAGAAGAAATGAAAATTGAACATTTCCGTCTTGGTGCTTTCGTTTCGGTGCCATTTCTCCATCCAGACCAGGACTACGGTAGCACAGCAACTTCCAGCGGATTATAACGCATCATTTAGAGGAAAGTGACTCTGATGGTGAAGAAAGTGAAGCTGGCATGTTTGATGGAGATTTAGCTGCTGTTGGAATCAGAAACAGAGGATGAGGACTTTGATGGTTTGATTGATGACATTACCCCGCTCTATTTTTAAATACACACACTTGTGTGCTTTTTTATCCGTGTGTGTATATCTATGTGTGTATACATCTCTGTGTATGTACATCTATGTGTGCATATATCTATGTGTGTATATCTATGTGTGTATATATCTATGTGTGTATACATCTATGTGTATACATCTATGTGTGTATACATCTATGTGTGTATATATCTATGTGTGTATAAATCTATGTGTGTATACATCTGTGTGTGTATACATCTATGTGTGTATACATCTATGTGTGTATACATCTATGTGTGTATACATCTATGTGTGTATACATCTATGTGTGTATACATCTGTGTGTGTATATCTATGTGTGTATACATCTATGTGTGTATATCTATGTGTGTATATATCTATGTGTATATATCTATGTGTATATATATCTATGTGTGTATACATCTGTGTGTGTATACATCTATGTGTGTATACATCTATGTGTGTATATCTATGTGTGTATATATCTATGTGTATATATCTATGTGTATATATATCTATGTGTGTATACATCTATGTGTGTATACATCTATGTGTGTATATATCTATGTGTGTATACATCTATGTGTGTATACATCTATGTGTGTATACATCTATGTGTGTATATATCTATGTGTGTATACATCTATGTGTGTATACATCTATGTGTGTATATATCTATGTGTGTATACATCTATGTGTGTATACATCTGTGTGTGTATATCTATGTGTGTATACATCTATGTGTGTATATCTATGTGTGTATATATCTATGTGTATATATCTATGTGTATATATATCTCTGTGTGTATATATCTATGTGTATATATCTATGTGTGTATATATATCTATGTGTGTATATCTATGTGTGTGTATATCTATGTGTGTATACATCTGTGTGTGTATATCTATGTGTGTATACATCTATGTGTGTATATCTATGTGTGTATATATCTATGTGTATATATCTATGTGTATATATCTGTGTGTATATATCTATGTGTATATATCTATGTGTATATATCTATGTGTGTATATATATCTATGTGTGTATATCTATGTGTGTGTATATCTATGTGTATATATCTATGTGTGTATATATCTATGTGTATATATCTATGTGTATATATCTATGTGTGTATATAAACCCTCCCCTGTAGTTAGGTTCCTTATGTGTGTGTTAAATACAGTAATGACACACAAAACTGAGACTGAGTCTTTTTGTACAGTGTCTTATAGTCGTATATAGAATGTACAGAATGAGCTGATCCGGTTTCAGAAGATTCTGAGGACACCAGTTACGTTTTTCACAGATTTTCTTATCAGAGAATCAACGTTTGAATCAGTCAGAGCTTTACATTTATACATTTTTTTCTCCCTCACAACAACAGAAAACTCGTTAAAACGAGGCTAAAAAAACGGTTTCCCTCTTAACATTTGAGAACATTTTTCCATCTGTGAATGACCTTTAGATTAACGCGGCATCCATTCACAGCCTGGATAAAAAAATCAAAAATAAAAAAAGCAGTGGATGGAACCAGCCTAAACAGCTCCTCAGGCGCCTGAACTTTATTATTATTATTATTCATCAGCTCAGATGTGTGACAGATAGAAGCATCTCGTCCTCGTACATTATCACGTTTGAAAAAGCTGTTCAATAGCGGCTGCCTCACTCCCTCAGGTCCAATCGAGCGACTCCACACGGACGCAGAGTGGCTCATGTTCGCTGGCACCGACCACTTCGCTGCTGAATGACTTCAATTACTGAGCAGAGGGTTGAGTTAATGTCAGCTGTAGTCTGGTTCCTATCAGAGAGGGTCGGTGTCGCTCTACTCAGACGTTATGGTATAAATATGTACAAACGTGTGTGTGTACGTCATAAACCGGTGGTAATGTGTTTTTTTTTCCCCCAATTTATTCTTGTTCATGTGTCAAATACCTGTTCTAGTTTTATTTTGTCAACTTGCGTTCTTCTTCTGTTTAGTTACGTTTTAGTTGACAAAAAAGTCCTGGTATTTAAGTCTAGTTTTAGTCAAATAAAATCCATAAGTATTCTTGGTTGAGTTTAAGTGGATTAAATGTCCAAAGTACTTTAGTCTAGTTTTAGTCAATAAAAATCCAAAGTATTTTAGTCAATGGAAATCCAAAGTATTTCAGTCTAGTTTTAGTCAATGAAAATCCAAAGTATTATAGTCAATGAGAATCCAAAGTATTTCAGTCTAGTTTTAGTCAATGAAAATCCAAAGTATTTTAGTCAATGGAAATCCAAAGTATTTTAGTCAATGAAAACCCAAAGTATTTTAGTCTAGTTTTAGTCAATGGAAATCCAAAGTATTTCAATCAATGAAAATGCAAAGTATTTTAGTCAATGAAACCCCAAAGTATATAAGTCAATGAAAATCCAAAGTATTTCAGTCTAGTTTTAGTCAATGAAAATCCAAAGTATTTTAGTCAATGAAACCCCAAAGTATTTAAGTCAATGAAAATCCAAAGTATTTTAGTCAATGAAAATCCAAAGTATGGGCGACACGGTGGAGCAGTGGGTAGCACTGTTGCCTCACAGCAAGAAGGTCGCAGGTTCAAGACCGCCTTGGGGCCTGGGTCTGGGACCTTTCTGTGTGGAGTTTGCATGTTCTCCCCGTGTCTGCGTGGGTTTTCACCGGGTACTCCGGCTTCCTCCCACAATACAAAACATGCTCAGGTTAATTGGCAAATCTAAATTGCCCATAGGTGTGAGTGTGTGTGTGAATGGTGTGTGAATGGTGTGTGTGCCCCACGATTGGCTGGCGACCATCTGGGGTATATCCCCCTGCCTCTCGCCATAAAATGCGCTGGGATAGGCTCCAGCAGACCCCTGCGACCCTGAAAAGGAATAAGCGGGATAGAAAATGGATGGATGGATGGAAAATCCAAAGTATTTTAGTCAATGAAAATCCAAAGTATTTTAGTCAATGAAAACCCAAAGTATTTAAGTCAATGAAAATCCAAAGTATTTCAGTCAATAAAAACCCAAAGTATTTTAGTCTAGTTTTAGTCAATGAAAATGCAAGGTATTTCAATCAATGAAAATCCAAAGTATTTTAGTCTAGTGTTATTATTTACTAGATTTACTATTTCCCTATTGAATTTATACAACAGATATGCTGGTTTTCTGACACTTTTTGGTTTTGCTTTTTCATGATGCGCTTGATTGACATTTCTTTTAAGTAAATACTTGTATTTCGAAATTTTAACTGCATTTTATCTTTAATTTCTTTCTTCCTTCCTGTTAGTATTTTAGTCTATTTTTTGTCCAAGAAAATCCAAAGTATTTAAAGTAAAACGTAAAACTCTGCTGACGTGATGTCTGAAGTAAGATCAGGAACTTGCTGATGACAAAAATCGCTGTAAATTTTATATTTTAACCAGAAAGGTAAATATAAAAAATAAATATTAACCCAGATGCAGACATACACAATGAAGAATAATATATGTTTATATGCTATTTTTCAGAGTGTTTCAGCTAAAGTGGTGGTTACGAGCGTTTATTTCCTCTCGTATGATGACATTAACCCCGTCACAAACATGGATCTGGAGGCGTTAACGCCCGTTTGCATGCGTGTTTCCTCCATCGAGAATCCCCCACAACTCTCAAGAGGTGCTGATTTATTCACGGAAGGTGTTTGGAGATGTTAAATCTGCATCAGGAGGATTTATGTAAATGCAAATGACTCATAGTACACACCAGGATGGGTTCGTTTTAATTGATCATGTTGGTTAAATGCTCCCAAAATGGACATTTTCTGACTAGTGGGGATATACCACTTCCACTGTTCATCACAAACAGGAACATAACGCTCGTTTCAATGAATGTCATTACAAGGCAGAGCTTTTTTTTCTTTTTACAAAGTTAAATAGGTTTTTCAAACCTGCCCAGTGCAGTTCCATTATATCAAAACGAGCCAGGAGCAAAAAAAATCTGTAAAAGCTCAAAAACTGGAGAAATCATTGAAATTATGAGTCTACACTGCAAAAAACTGGATTCTTAACACGTGAAAATATCTTGTTTTTGGTACAATTGTTCTAATAGTGGGTAGAATTATCATATTTCACTGGCAGAAAATTTAGCTTATTTCAAGTCTTTTTATTTAATTGGTCGATATTCTTAAAGGAATTTGTGGTTTCTTTATTCTTCTATAATAGTAGAATGATAAAGATGATCTTTGGGTTGTGGACAAAAAAAGACATTTTAGCTTCAATTTTCAGCTTTGGAATAACAAGAAAATATTCATAGAATTTAGTATTTTTACCTTGCTATTAGGCGTTTTAATAAGTTGTAAGTTCTATGGTTAAATTCTATTTCAAGTAATTTAATAGCTTATTTAACTCATACTTATCTGAAGTCATTCCTAGATCTGAAAGATCTTCTTTCACCAAGTGTGATTGGACAGATAGTTTAACTAATTCTAAGTAAGTTAAGTGCATATATCTTATATTCTATTTTACACCATTTTATGAACCAAACAACCAATTGATTAATGCTTTTAATAATCAATTATGTATATTTTGACATGCACACTGGACCAAAAACAAATGTTCTTTAATGGAGCGGATTAAAATACCCTGATCCTGACTTCTCTGTGGGAATCACCTTTCAACGTCCACTCGTGGTGGAAAACGAGCCTCGTTTCTCACAGAATGCAAATCCTGAGTCACCAGTGATCAGTCTAGTTAAACTACGAGTCTAAATGCTGTCACATTGACCGATAGGACGCGATGCGAAAAAAAAAAAAAAACGAAGACAGCCTGATTCATAAAAGCTAAATAAAAGCTGTATGAAAGTGGTGTAATCGCTGTGTCGGCAATGAGTGGGTTATCAGCTCAACACCTCGTTACACGCAAACACATTTCTGAGAAAAAATAAATCCTCCATAATCGTTTTTTCCATACAGATGTTCTGGGAATCTGTAATTCTGTTGAAAAGGAGCAGGAGTTTTGACCGTTTTACACGTTTGATGCATCACTTCATCGTCCTGGGAGGGTTTGTCATATTCACTGTGTTTTTCTGTGTAAGAAATAAATCAAGTTTATAATGAAATGTGCACTAAAACATATTCTATTGGCCCTGAACTGGCTGAAGATACTGTAACAGTAGTTTTTGATGGTTGTTGGTTTTCAGTAAATTTAGAGCTTAAAATTGAATGTATATTAATATATAAAATACCAGTATTTACTGAACAGAAATGTCAAACAAGGGCACCACAAAAAAGACGTGTCTGAATAACAATAGCACAAAGTGTCAGAAAACCAGCATATCTGTTGTATAAATGGAATACTAGTAAATAGTAAAACTAGACTGAAATACTTTGGATTTTCTGTCATTAAAACTAGATTCAAATACTTTGGATTTTGTTTGACTAAAATACTTGGGATTTTCTGTCATTAAAACTAGATTCAAATACTTTGGATTTTGTTTGACTAAAATACTTTGGATTTTCTATCATTAAAACTAGATTCAAATACTTTGGATTTTGTTTGACTAAAATACTTTGGATTTTTGTTTAACTAAAATACTTTGGATTGTGTTTGACTAAAATACTTTGGATTTTCTGTCATTAAAACTAGAATAAAATACTTTGGATTTTGTTTGACTAAAATCCTTTGGATTTTCTGTCATTCAAACTAGATTCAAATACTTTGGATTTTGTTTGACTAAAATACTTTGGATTTTGTTTGGCTAAAATACTTTGGATTTTTGTTTAACTAAAATACTTTGGATTGTGTTTGACTAAAATACTTTGGGGTTTGTTTGACTAAAATACTTTGGATTTTGTTTGGCTAAAATATTTTGGATTTTTGTTTAACTAAAATACTTTGGATTGTGTTTAACTAAAATACTTTGGAGTTTGTTTGACTAAAATACTTTGGATTGTGTTTGACTAAAATACTTTGGATTGTCCATCCATCCATCCATTGTCTATCCCGCTTATTCCCTTTCGGGGTCGCAGGGGTCTGCTGGAGCCTATCCCAGCGCGTTAAGGCGAGAGGCAGGGGGATACACCCCAGATGGTCGCCAGCCAATCGTGGGGCACACACACCATTCACACACCATTCACTCTCACACTCACACCTATGGGCAATTTAGAGTTTTACCAATTAACCTGAGCATGTTTTTTGTATTGTGGGAGGAAACCGGAGTGCCCGGTGAAAACCCACGCAGACACGGGGAGAACATGCAAACTCCACACAGAAAGGCCCCAGACCCAGGCCCAAGGCGGTCTTGAACCTGCGACCTTCTTGCTGTGAGGCAACAGTGCTACCCACCGCACCACCGTGTCGCCCTACTTTGGATTGTGTTTAACTAAAATACTTTGGATTGCGTTTGACTAAAATACTTCGGATTGTGTTTGACTAAAATACTTTGGATTGTGTTTGACTAAAATACTTTGGATTGTGTTTGACTAAAATACTTTGGATTGTGTTTGACTAAAATACTTTAGATTGTGTTTGACTAAAATACTTCGGATTGTGTTTGACTAAAATACTTCGGATTGTGTTTGACTAAAATACTTTGGATTGTGTTTGACTAAAATACTTCGGATTGTGTTTGACTAAAATACTTTGGATTTTGTTTGACTAAAATACTTTGGATTTTGTTTGGCTAAAATACTTTGGATTTTTGTTTAACTAAAATACTTTGGATTGTGTTTGACTAAAATACTTTGGATTGTGTTTGACTAAAATACTTTGGATTGTGTTTAACTAAAATACTTTGGAGTTTGTTTGACTAATATACTTTGGATTTTGTTTGACTAAAATACTTTGGATTTTCTGTCATTGAAACTAGACTTAAATACTTTGGACATTCTGGCTGACCCCTGACCCCCTATACCACAATTCAATATATTTCTATGAGTGTATTTACTGTCATATGCAACTTTTCCCTGTTCTAAATGTATTTTTTCCATCCCTTCACCTCGTTTATCTGGACTTAATTATCCGGAGCAGGACTGTTTGATTCATATTTGATGCGTATATGAGCTTATATGGGCTGACATGGCGTGTTGGATTTCCATGGGGAGGAAAATGAAGCCAAAAAAATAAAATCTCATTAACCTTATATCAGCAGTGTCAAACAATAATATACACTTATAATATACTTATTGATGGGTGGGGGGGGGTGCAGCTGCTGTGTTTTGGTCATGTGGTGGATCACATGGTTTAGATGACGAGATGCATGGGGGGGGGTCCTATTTTTGAGTGCTGCCATTCTGAAGCTCTCTCTCTTTTTCCTCTTCCAACACACACACACACACACCCGGCATCCCATTTCCCTGTGTAATTAGGCTTCTAATTAAGGCTGTGAATGCTGAGAGGATGAATGCCCAGTGTCTCTGCGTGGAGCCAGTCTACTGCAGCACAAAGACTCTCCTGACAAATTCTGCTTTTTTTTTCTCCTCCCGTTAATATTGAGCTGTGGTTTTTCTGTGCTCGGCCGCGCTGGTGAAAGCAGCATTATGTCATAAAATGCAAATATGCGTTGCGTGCACGGAACCGGGGTTCACATACGGTACCAGAGTATGTTCCCCCGACCGCCGAGGGGATTACATTTAGGGGTCGCGACTGGAAACAGGCAGCGGTGGTATTAAAATAGACTTAGGGTGGGGGGGGGCTTTGATTTCAGGTCCCAAATCATTCCAATAAGGTCCATAATGCATCACTCGAAAATATTGGCATTTAACCGTGATCAAATCCAGGGCCGTATAATGTCATAGACCGTATAGAGTTTTAAAATAAGAGCAGCGTGTTTCAAAAACGTGAATCACAAAGACCTATAGCAGTGGAGCCATGTGTGACGCTAAGTTCACATATTCAGACTGGTTTTCACTTTAACAGTCAGTCAGTCAGTCATTTTCTATACCTGCTTATTCCTCATTAGGGTCGCAGGGGTCTGCTGGAGCCTATCCCAGCGCGTTACGGCGAGAGGCAGGGATACACCCCAGATGGTCGCCAGCCAATCGTGGGGCACACACACCATTTACTCACACACTCACACCTACGGGCAATTTAGAGTTGCCAATTAACCTGAGCATGTTTTTGGACTGTGGGAGGAAGCCGGAGTACCCGGTGAAAACCCACGCAGACACGGGGAGAACATGCAAACTCCACACAGAAAGGTCCCAGACCCAGGACCAAGGAGGTCTTGAACCTGCGACCTTCTTGCTGTGAGGCAACAGCGCTAACCCCTGTTACATCCGTGCCCCCCTTCACTTCAACAAATGTTAGTAAAAAGCGAGGGAAGTTTACCTCTAACAGGTGTTTACCTCTAGGGACCGTCCACAAATTATAAGACACAAAAACTATGTTATTCTATAATTAACTCAATACCTTTCTGTTAAATTGGCAACATTGGTTAAAAAGTAGTTGAAATCATTTTTAAAATTATGCTTGAATTGTCTCATATACAGCAGCATCACTTCATTTTAAGGTAAAGGACTCAAGCTTCTAAGGGGTGCTTGGAATTAGGACTCGAGATTTGAGACTAAAATCAAGAAGCTATAGACGATCAATAATCATTAGAAACTCAACTTATCAAACTCTCATTTAACTGCTAATCTTCATCTCTGCCAATGGATTGAAATCGAATATTGAATCAGTCAAAATATTAACAAAAATGTGAGCATTCTGGCCCCAGAAGACACAAAAACGATGTTATTCTATAATTAATTCATCTTTGTGTTGACCTGCCCTCATTGATGAAAAATATGTGGATAATTGAAAATAGATAAATGGATATAAAATAATTTGTCTCATGTACATATATATATATAGCATCATTGATTCTCTTAGGGACCGTCTGCAAATTACTGCTTGAAAGACACAAAAGCTTTGTTATTCTAATACTGACGTGCCCAGAAAAACGTCTTTTAGCACTAAGTTTAGCTTTTCAGACTGGACCAGTGTCTTTTTCACTTTTTTTTTTTTTTTTTTTTTAATAAATATTGGCAGTAACGGGCATTTCCCATAGGGACCATCCACAAATTAGAAGACATAAAAACTATGTTATTCTATAATTACTTCAATAACTTTGTGTTGACTCGCCTACATTGGTAAAAAATAATAGAATAATTAAAAATAGATATATATATAAAATAATGTTTAAAGTTATGCTTAAATTGTCTCATATACATATGGCATCATTTTAAACCCTAAGGAGTCCCGGGGGTTAAGGTAAAAAAAAAAAAAAAAAAAATGCAGCAATCTGATGAGATTTCAGTAAAAGCAAGAAGCTATAGATTAGTCAGTAAGAGGGAGGGTAGTTTACCTCAAACAGGTGTTTCCCTTAGGGACCGTCTGCAAATTACTGCTTGAAAGACACAAAAACTTTGTTATTCTAATACTGACGTGCCCAGAAAAACGTCTTTTAACACTTAGTTAAGCTTTTCAGACTGGACCAAGGCAAGGCAAGGCAAGTTTATTTGTAGAGCACAATTCATACACAGGGCAATTCAAAGTGCTTTACAGTTACACAAAATCACAAAAGGAGAGCAAAACATACATAAAATCACAAAAGGAGAATCATAAAACATAGAATTCATCATCAATTTAAAAAGAGTGAAGAGTGTAGATAAGATACTTTCAGTTTTCATATGCACGGTTAAACAGAACTGTTTTCAGCCTGGTCTTAAACATTGTCAGCGTTGAGGCCTGTCTCACATTCTCTGGAAGACTGTTCCAGATTTTAGCTGCAGAAAACTGGAATGTAGCTTCACCATGTTTAGTCCTGACTCTGGGCACCTGCAGGAGACCAGTCCCTGAGGTTCTCAGGGTCCTAGATGGCTCGTATGGCTCTAACATGTCATAGATGTATTTTGGTGCTAGACCATGCAGAGACTTGTACACAAGTAAAGCTGTTTTAAAGTCTATTCTCTGAGTGACAGGAAGCCAGTGCAGAGACATGAGCACTGGACTAATATGGTCATATTTTCTGGTTCTAGTCAGGACTCGAGCTGCAGCGTTCTGAATGTTCTGTAGTTGTTTAACAGCTCGTTTAGAGAGACCAGTGAGCAGGCCATTGCAGTAGTCTAACCTGCTGGAGACAAATGCATGAATCAGTCTCTCCAAGTCTGGTTTAGACACTATATTTTTGATTTTGGCAATGTTTTTTAGATGGTAAAAGGCTGTTGATATTGTTGACTTTATGTGGCTGTGAAAGTTCAGGTCTGAGTCCATTAGCACCCCTAGATTTCTAACCTGTGTTTTTGGTTTTAGAGAACGAGACTGAAGGTGACTGATTACACGTTCTCTTTGCTTCAGTGGCCCAAAGACAATTATTTCAGTTTTTTCCGAGTTTAGCTGGAGAAAGTTGTTTTGCATCCACACAGTGATTTGTTCAATACAGCAACAGAGTGAATCCACAGGCCCATGTTCACCTGCTGTCAGAGACACATAGATCTGAGTGTCGTCTGCATAGTTGTGGTAAGACACATTGTTGCTGCGTATTAGTTGGCCTAACGGAAGCATGTACAAATTGAACAGGAGGGGCCCCAGGATCGAGCCCTGGGGAACACCACAGGTCACAGACATTTTGTCTGAAATGCAATTTCCAATTTCAACAAAGTAAGTTCTGTCCTCAAGATACGACTTAAACCAATTTAGAGCAGGACCAGAGATTCCCAGCCAGTTCTCCAGCCTCTGTAAAAGAATATCATGGTCCACAGTGTCAAAGGCAGCGCTCAGGTCCAGCAGAACTAAGACTGAGACTCTGCCTGCATCTGTGTTCAGGCGGATGTCATTTATCACCTTGATCAGAGCTGTCTCAGTGCTATGGTGAGGTCGAAAACCAGACTGGAAAGTATCAAAAGCGTTGTGAGACAGGAGAAAGTCACTTAGCTGCCGATAGACCAGTGTGTTTTTCACTTTTTTTCATTGTTTAATAAATATTGGCAGTAACAGGTTTTTCTCTTAGGGACCGTCCACAAATTGAAAACACAAAAATTTCTATAATTTCCTTACTTATATAAATACCTTTGTGTTCACTTGCCTACATTGGTGAAAAATATTAGAATAATTAAAAATAGGTGAGATTATTGTTAAATTATGCTTATAATGTCTCTATATATACAGCGGCATCATTTCAGTTTAAGGTAAAGCCTTTTTCCACTCTTTGGTTTAAAGTTAGTAACAGGGACGTAGATTACCTACAACAGGGACAGTACACAAATTACTGCTTCAAAGACATAAAAACCATGTTATTATATAATAATGACTTGCCCTTATTAGTGAGAAATATTCTTTAAAAATATATATTTAAATAGTTTCATATACAACAGCATTATTTCAGTTTAGGGGTCGAGCAGTTTGGGGTTTAAAAAAAAATCAGAAAATTTCTTATTAAAAGCAGAAATCTGGTGTAATTTGAAGCTAAAATCAAAAATCTATAGACAATCAATAATCACTATTACCTCATATACCTATTTGAAATTTTAATTCTTTCTCTTCTTTGTTTTATTCGGTTTTAATTTATTAAAATGACTATTTTATATTATTTGAATGGAAATTGGCTTTGGGTGGCTAGGAAATACAATAAAATGTATTATTATTATTATTATTAATATAATCAATAATCTGTTGATGCATAATAGCAGCATCTAGAGTGAGATATTTGCCCTTTAATCACATATATATATAAATGTTCTTAATGTATCTCAAGCGGAAGTTTATCAGAAATAGTCTAATAGCATCAAACCTCAGTTTTGCTTTTAAAAATGTAAAAAAAAAAACAGCTTCAGTCGTAATGATTTGTTAAATTGAACATTTACTAAATAATAAAAACCCACTCAACCAGAACTCTGGACGCATCTGTGATGTTTTATTTTTAAAAGCCCTAATTATCATAAAAATGTCTGTACTATAGTAATAAGTAAGTAATCACCCCCTTATATATATATTTAGTAATGTTTTATTCGTTAAGTTTAATACAAAACTATAACTTCCTAATGATTTGTTAAAGTTTTCTTCCACATTTTATGATCCAGTGACTCCAAACATGGGCCAAAAATGTCATGTGGCGTAACCCTAACAACGTAAATACCATAGTTTAACTTTCTTAAAATGTTTAAAAATAAAATTAACACATGCTATAGTTTTATATTCTAGGTGGATTGGATATTTTAAACTTTTGTGTCAAAAAAGCAGAAAATCATGATTTTTTGAGAATAATAAATGGTACATGATAAAATGTACATTTTCAGAGACGTGATAAATGCTTCTTAAAAGTGCATTTTAATAAAGTTTCAGACTTTCTCATCTTGTCAAACGTGTTTTTTATTGAACCACACATCAGATCACGCTGCAACGCTGGAGAGTTAGTGCTCACTTTATTGGATTTTTAATGCCTCTAATAATTTATATTAATATTTATAAGTAAAAATGAGCGTTCTTAAGGGAAATATAGCTTTTTCTTCATTATAGCCTGTGATTCACATAGAATTATAAGTATTTTCATTGGATTTCTTATTGCCCATTTTCTCGTCCTTGTGGAGTCAGGTGTTTGTTTGCTTATGATGAAGGCAACAAATCCTGATCTCGCACTAAAAGTGGCAGAAATCCAAGGTTTTTTTAAAAACTCTGCTTCATGGAAAATTGAAGATAGATCATATTTTACAACGTGCGGGACAAGGCCACATGAATTAGATTTTAAAGCCCGTGCTATCAAATTGTCCGTTAGTTCGTTAGCTGTGATTTCAGGGCCACCAAACACACAGCTGCAGATCTGAAACTCCTCATATGAGGAAAACTAATTTAATTTCGGTGAAGGACACTTTACTCCTTTTCAGATCCTGTCTTCAATCTCCCCTGAATCACATAGTAATTACTGACCTAAACTCCAGGCTTATTTTTCCGTTTCATTTCAACATGCCAGCAACTAGTTTTATATTCTATGTGGAATAAATAATTAAAAATCGTCTTTTTCAGTCACACCATTTGACATTTTGTGTCAAAAAAATAAATAATAAACAGTACAAATGGACTTTTAAATGACAGACTGACTCATAATGATTGTTTTACTTCATCATTATGCATATTTTGGCTTGTGCGACTTGTACTCTGGAAAATATGGAAATATATCAACCACATTTTAGCAGCGCTAAATCATAAGGAGAAGGTGTCAACAGCTGCTGTTTGGAAAATAAACCGAACTAATCCTGCTCAGCTCTTCACTTTCCTCGTCTGTCCTTGGACTGGACACCGTATCCAGAAACAGAACATCGCAAAACTACGTCACAAAATGACTTAAAAAGGGGCTGTGTGTTCCATCTGTGAAGCATTTCACATGTTTAAGCTGTTTTTTTTTAATTTAGTTTTAGTCTTGGTCTTGTGTGAAATGCCCATTTTAGATTTAGTCCTATTCCGTCAATTTGTGTTCTTTTTTTTGTTGTTGAGTCACATTTAGTTAATGAAAAGGCTTGATATTTTAGGTCTAGTTTTAGTCAATGATAATCCATATTACTTTAGTCTAATTTAAGTCAATGAAAATCCAAAGTATTTTAGTCAATGAAAATCCAAAGTATTTTAGTCTAATTTAAGTCAATGAAAATCCAAAGTATTTTAGTCTAATTTTAGTCAATAAAAATCCAAAGTATTTTAGTCAATGAAAATCCAAAGTATTTTAGTCAATGAAAATCCAAAGTACTTTAGTCTAATTTAAGTCAATGAAAATCCAAAGTATTTTAGTCAATGAAAATCCAAAGTATTTTAGTCTAATTTTAGTCAATAAAAATCCAAAGTATTTTAGTCAATGAAAATCCAAAGGATTTCAGTCAATGAAAATCCAAAGGATTTTAGTCAATAAAGACCTAAAGGATTTTAGTCTAATTTTAGTCAATAAAAATCCAAAGTATTTAAGTCAATGAAAATCCAAAGTATTTTAGTCAATGAAAATCCAAAGTAATTTAGTCAATGAAAATCCAAAGGATTTTAGTCAATGAAAATCCAAAGTATTTAAGTCAATGAAAATCCAAAGTACTTTAGTCTAATTTAAGTCAATGAAAATCCAAAGTATTTTAGTCAATGAAAATCCAAAGTATTTTAGTCAATGAAAATCCAAAGGATTTTAGTCAATGAAAATCCAAAGTATTTTAGTCAATGAAAATCCAAAGGATTTCAGTCAATGAAAATCCAAAGGATTTTAGTCAATAAAGACCTAAAGGATTTTAGTCTAATTTTAGTCAATGAAAATCCAAAGTATTTTAGTCAATGAAAATCCAAAGTATTTTAGTCTATTTTAGTCAATAAAAATCCAAAGTATTTTAGTCAATGAAAATCCAAAGTAATTTAGTCAATGAAAATCCAAAGGATTTTAGTCAATGAAAATCCAAAGGATTTTAGTCAATAAAGACCTAAAGGATTTTAGTCTAATTTTAGTCAATAAAAATCCAAAGTATTTTAGTCAATGAAAATCCAAAGTACTTTAGTCTATAATAAAGTAGATTTTATCTCATCTTTTTTTGTTTGGCTTATCATTTAAACATAAAAAGGAAAATACAACACTCCAATCATTTTTTGCTTGTGAGCTGCAACTTGTGTGAAAACCACTGTGATGCTGCTGCTTTTCAGAAGTTTATGCTGCAAAATGACTGATCAGCATCTCGAGCTGTGATAAACTACCCTCAGCAGTTTACTACCTTCCACAATACGGCCTGAAATACCATGATTCAAATCAGGTGTTCGCTGCATATTTCTACTGTAAATCAATAGAAAGTTGAAGAGGCAGCGTTTTTTTTTTCTTTCCTTTTTAATCCACTAAAAAACATGAGATAAATTCACCACCTTATTTATTGATGATTGATAGGAAGGAAGGAAGGAAGCAAGCATTGGATGATTTATTAATGCTTGTATTAAAAATGAAAAGCAATTGAGATTACAAAAAAATACAAGTATTTACTTAACAGAAATGTCAATCAAGCGCACAATAAAAAAAGGAATAGTGAAATACTGAAACTAGTAAATAGTAAAACTAGGTTAAAGTACTTTGGATTTTCCTTCATTAAAATACCGACCCCTGACCCCTGTCCCCCTATACCACAATTCAATATATGTCTATTAGTGTATTTACAGTCATATTCAACTTTTTCCTCTTTTAAATGTATTTTTTTTCCATCCCTTCACATCGTATATCTGGACTTGATTATCCGGAGCAGGACTGTTTGATTCATATTTGATGCATATATGAGCTTATATGGGCTGACATGGCGTGTTGGATTTCCAGTAAGTCATTCCTGCAAGGCGCCCCCCCCCATATATAAGTGAGCCCCCCAAAAGCCACAGTATAGTTCACACACTGCTAATAGTCAATATGTGACTGTACTGGACCAAATGTCCAACCTATAACTTACACATAGCGTTGCCATATGGCTGCAATTACTTTGGCCCAATATTACTCAAAAAGCAGCAATATAAAATCCATATTTTACTGTTTAGCTGTAAAAATCAAAAATATATATAACATCACATGATGAGGAAATCCTGTTTTTTACATGGACTAATAATAATATTATGAACGTAGGGAAAAAAGCTGAATACCACAGTGCATTCTGGGCCGAAATAGTTTTTAAACAAAAATAATCGTACACACCTCTAAAATAACCCAATGGATATTTATTTATTTAATCATTTGTCCTGCCTGTTCAATTAGTTTTGAAGTCCCAGCATAAAAAGCAACACCTGGCGACACACACACACACACACACACACACTAGTTTGGAGTGTGGACAGATGGACGGATGGATGGAAGTGCATATGGATTGGATGATGCTGCGTGGGCTTTAAGTGTGTGTGAGTGTTTATGCATGTTTTGCCTGGTGGGCGTGGGCACGAGGGGGTCACTGGGTAAGTGCTTGTTTATGATGATCTATGAGTGTGTGTGTGTGTGTGTGTGTGTGTGTGTGTGTGTATTAATGTAATACGGAGCGAAACAGCTGAACGGTTCAAATTTAAAGTGTGACAGCGGGAGGAACTCGCCTGCCAACACAGACAGCTGCCTTTCACTTTTAAATCACCTAAATCACCTCCCATGATGCACTCCTTCCCACCATGAGAAAATAAAAACTGGTCGTCTTTTTGTCAGTTTTGGACTGTTCAGTTTTTGTTGGAAGGCTGAACGATTTTAAGGAAATAAAATTGAATTGTCACTTTTCTGGCAGATTTTTTTTTCTTCAAATCAAGTTTCAATGCACAGCAACAGAAACATCATCATACTATTAAAACAATAGATGACTAATGACTAATGCAACACAATTAGTCCAATGTTGAGTAGAATAGGAGCCAAGTTTCTACTTCAATATCAGTGTTGATTTCTTAAAAGTACAGTGTTGATTTCTTAAAAGTACTTACCTATCCATCCATCCATCCATCCATAAAACGATAGTGTCTGTATTTCCTGAGGGTCAGTGAACGCATCTTAGAGGTTCAGCGTTTAGTTTGATAATAATAATAATAATAATAAAATATATTAAATATAAAGAAATGCTTCAGCTAGGACTCTAACACGGGTCTGCTGCTTATGAGGCGAGAACACTACCCCCTACACCACCACAAAACACCTATGGGATTTTATCTTTTAATAATAACGATGATGATGATGATGATGATGATGATGATGATGATGATGATGATGATGATGATGATAATGATGTTTTGACTACCCAGCCAAACAATTTCCCAAATATCCATCATAAATATTTCACAGAAAAGGGTACAAACCATCATGTCAAGCACAAGCTGTATCTGAAAGTTGAGGTTGATCGGACAAACAGTCAGAGAGAAATTAGAGGCACAGACTGACATATACTACTTGTTTTATAGGTAGATGGTTTCATAGGTAGAATATCCTTTGATATACTCAACAAATTTATTCAATCAACTTCATACTAGGCAGTTGTCCTGCTGAAAGCATAAAGTACCACAAGTGTAAAGTTGTTTGCATGAGCGGTTCTCTAGAAAGAACCAAACAATCTGCTCATTCTGGACAGGCACAACCTTTAATAAGCGAGCCGAGAGCCTATTTCCAGATATTGGAGGGAGAGGTAAGTGGTCCATTACGCAGTATGTGAAATTACAGTATGTGGTATAACTGCACATCAGTAAGCACACAAGCTTCTGGCAGACACCATCAGACAGGGCCAGTTCTAATCAATCAAACACAATGGAAGGAGCGTAATTGTACATGCGTCACATGTTGGTGGAAACCAATCGGAGAACGGCACCGATGACCCGAAGAAAACGCGATGATGTCCCCCTCGATGGACCCGTGGTTCGGACTCGGCGTGCGGCCGTTGTAATTTTCATTGAATCAAGCACGGTGATGAAACAGCTGTGTCTTTAGTGTCTTCCTGTCACCGGGCCCGTAGGAACAACGCTGGGATTATGATACAAGCTTCTCTCTGTGTGGTTCAAAGCTCTGGTGGCAGTGTTGGCTGCCCCCCCCCCCCCCCCCCCCACACACACACACACACCCCCCTCAGTGATTTACCGTGGGCCTACATAGTGATCATAGGAGCAGATGTGAGACCAGCTGAGCCTGAGGATGCACTGTGCAGTGGAAGTGGGTGAGCTCCTTCTGAAAACGCCAACGTTTCCATTCAGTGTTGCCTGGATGACGCCGAATAAGAGGTATCATGCAACAAAATGAAGACCTATATCAAATAATTTTGTTAGATTCTTCACATCTCTATTCTTTGCCAAAGATTTTCTGCTAATGCTGCAGACAATTAAGAAGAAGCTATTTCCTATATGGAAATTGGCCTGTTTATGCTCAATGTTAAATAAACCATTTTGTCTGTTTTTCGTCCGCTTCCACAAAGCTTCAGCCAGGCTAACACCAGGCTTCAACTCAATGTAGATTGATATCCGGCCTGGGAACCATCTGTTCAAATTAGAGTCATGGCTTATGAAAGCCCACAGCCCTTTATTGGATGCCAACATCCATCACATGCATCTGTACGTAGCCTATAGCTAGTATCAAACATACCCAATGACCTAGCTAATACCCAATGACGATTAAATAGATTTGCGTTAAAAATTGCTCATTTGTCAAAGTAAACTCACAGTCTAAATGACTTACAACACTTTCCAAGGCTGCATCAAAAGGTAAATTGCCATCAATTTCCATGTTGGATCCACAGTAATCAACAAAGTCACGTCTGTCCTTTTATCATCATCATCTTGCTGGGAAGCCTCCTCTGTTCAGTGATTGGTTTCCTAAATGAGGGGAAAATTGGGTCCTTGGTGTTCGGCAAAGTAATTTTGTGTGCTATGAAGGATGGATATACTGACAAAGCTTAAGGATAAGGACCAGACGGAGCAGTACCACCAGAAACTATTAGGGGGTAGTGTTGCTGTCATTCCCTGATAAATAGCCTAGATTAGGGATGGGCAATTCTAGTCCTTGAGGGCCGGTATGGCTACAGGTTTTTGTTCCAATCTGTTAGTAACACACCTAAATCTACTAATCTGCTATTAGAGTCCTTGCTAAGGACATTCATTAGCAGAACAGAGTGTGTTACTACTTGATTGGAAGAAAAACCTGCACCCACAGTAGCCCTCCAGGACCAGGATTGCCTACACCTGATCCAGCGAGAGACAGAAGAAGAATAAGACACAATAGCAGAATCTTGAGGAAAAACTGTAAAAGTTATGATTTACAACCAGGGTTTCCCGTAGGTTCTTACATTCGAAGGCTCCGCCTCGTCTACGTCCCTCCATCCTTGCTTGCATAGTAGTGCAACATCTCTCTAAAACAGTAGTTCTCAAATAGTGGGGCACACCCCCCCCAGGCCAAGGGGAGATGTGTTTGACCTGGGAACATGCTTTTTTAATTTTTTTACGGTCCTAGAATAAAGCGCAATTGCACCTCCACTACAATTGGGGGGCAGCAGAGTGTGTGCAGGGAGCATACAGCACAGAGTATGAGTATGAAGTGTAGACACCAAGGTTGGTTCACTGTGAAAGACCGGTGTGTTACTAAGTCTGAAATGTTGGAGACAAAGAAATTAAAGACATTACACCACAATCACTGATAAGACCATTTTATGTAGTTTTATTTTTCAGTATCATATGGTTTGACATGGTCAGTCAGAAAATGTTTAATTAAGGATTTAATTTTATTTTTTAATTTCAGATGCACTTCAAATATTTTCTGTTAGTTAATAAAGCTATTCTTTGTTGTAAGTTGGCCCAAATTATTTCTTTTTTATTCTCTTATACGTTAATAAGGACACAGTGTTATGCAGAGGTACTTAGAACAATTTACAGACAAATGATTCTATTATAGTCACGCGGGGGGGGGCAGAAAATAATTGAGAAGCACTGGTCTAAAAAACCACATGCTAAGGCATTAGCCAGTTTAGCTGTTGCTTTATGCCTCAGGCTAGCACAGGCTACTGTGACCATAGCCAATACTGCATCTAGCTGCGTACTCCAAGACGCATTCATAGACCCTCAGGAAACTAAGGCCAAGAATCAGGGCCCAAACTCATTTATTCATAAACAGTGTTCAATAGTCAATAATTACGTTATTTTTATAGAGGAACACATTTATTGGCTGCTACATTATTGGCTGCTAAGTGCAATTTTTTCCCCCATCATAACCTTTCCTGGTTATGATTTTGATTTGGAATCGCAGATTCCAGGATTAAACCCTAGTCTGGAGGTCTCGAATACAAGAGGAAAACAGTTTGTAAAACGGTGCATTTAATATTTTAATATATCTCCCATGGCAGACAAGTCCTGCCAATGCTTGACCACAAAGATGCTGCAATGGAATCCCTGCAAGAACAGTGGGTGGCCGCAGTTAAACAGGCTGTAGTGAGTGTGTGAAGGAGCTCGCAGCGTCATTAACTCACAGCGGTGGGAGAAAGGCATGGTATGATGCAGTTTTATTCATTAGGGGTCTGATGGATGTTCAGTAAGTAAACAGCAGCTGTTCACTGGAGTGAAAGTTGTTCTGTCTGGGAAGGTCATAACACTGTCGACACTGGAGAGAAATGGATTCCGCAGCTCAAGACGGGATGCAGCTGATTCATGGGTAAAAAAAGAGGAGTCAAACTCCCTGAATCCATTAGCAGTTTGGTCATGTAATTGAAGTTTTGAGCTCTTTGGCTATGTGGGGTCTGCAGGGCTTAATGCTCATTGATTTTTTTTTGCAGGGTCATTCACATTTCCAATTAAATACCAAATGCATGTGACCTCCAGTGTGAGACTTTAAACATGGAGATTTTTTTTCTTCACTTTCCTCCTATTTCAGAGCAGAACAGCGACGTTTGTTGCTTGTTGATGACGTGGAGGTTGGATCAACGTGACCTGGCTGCTCAGACTGAAGTCGTATGTTAGAAGAGCAGATATTTATTGGTATTTAGGACATATCCAAGGCTTGATTCAGTCTGCAGCCTGAAACGACCCAAATCAGATAATTTCACCCCTACGTGACCTGTATCTGATCTTTTAGTGAAACAGGCCACTTGGAAATGTCCTAAAACCAATAAATATCTGATGTTATTGAGCTGCACCAACAAGAGACAAATGCCACTATAGTAGTAGGAGGAAACTGAAGAAAGCAATTGGCACTGCCAATAAACTTGCTCTTTTCCATTATTATCTACACTACACTGAGCAGGCTCGCTGCATGGTCAACCACATAAATAAAGGTTGACAAGATGAGACGGTTTTAAAAGCATTTATCAGGTCTCTCAAAATGTAGAGAGATGTAAATGCACTTTATACAAACAGTCAAGTGGTGCAACCAAAAAATGACGAATTTGAAATATTTAATCCACCTTTAACTAGTTGATAGACACCGTGTGACATCTTTGACCATCCCATATGTGTTTGCTATGCGTGACGTCCAATGTGCATGAGGGACGTTTTTGAAGCTTTTAGTTCACACTGGATATTTTCTTCATACACAAGTCACATTCAGCCACAAATCTGAATTGAGCATGAAGCCCTGCAGTGGCCTAGGTCACATTCAGAAAGAAGAAGTTTGGATCCTGATCTCATGGAGACCAGCTGAACTCTGCACCGAAGAGTGGTCAGGTTAACACGCTAAGGCGAGAGAGCAGCAGAAAGTCCGAGGACCAGAGGCTGCAGCAGATGGTCGACCAGGAAGCTGCTTGTCATGCATTAACGCTCATCCAGGCACGACGAGACAAAGGAGCCGGAGCCACTTCTTCTTTCGTTTCTGCTGCTCGGCGTATGCATGAGCTGCAAAAGCTGCTCAGAAGTCATTATATCCTCCTATTCATGAGAGACGAGCTGAGACACGGGACTCCAGGTTGAACATATTCACTGAGACAGAGAAGGCATGAATTTAGATGTATGTAGAAATATAAATGTATAAATTATATCAGCCAATATCTGCAATATCACACGATTTATTTCAATGCTAAGATCCTGCATAGATGGTGGTGGATTCTGACCATGTGTAAAAGCTTCTATAGCACATTCCAAAGATTCTCTCTCAATGGGGTTAAAGGCCGAACATGTGTCTGTATGGATAAGACATGCTACCATATACGACTCTAGATTGTGTTTTTCACTGATTATTTCACAGATATCGTGAAGTTTTAGCTTGTAAAACCGTACACATTGATGATAAATGTCAATCTGTCCTCAACTTTGAACAATTGTAAAGAAAAGTACATGTTGTTGTTACGTATGTTGGACATTAGACAGCGAGGCGTGTTCTGAACCAACTGGAGTTTGACAAAATCTTTGTTTTTCCTAACATTTCCCATATTATTTAACAGTAATTAACCTGTGAAAAGACAATCGCATTTAAAACCATTGTGTCCTTATTCATTCATTATTTTTATTACAGACTTAATGGATCTTGACCAGGACGACTAATTGTGCGATTCCCAGAAACATATTTTCCTTTATTTGCTGTATTGCTGTTTTATTTATGAGTTTTAGTCCTGATTCTCTTCTGAGAGAAATATTTCTACCAAATATCATGGTTTTTATTCTGTTTTTTGTTCTACAAGTTACAACCAGCTTCCTACTAAAGACGGTGCTTAAATCAGCAGGTTTCCTCTTTGATGCGTAAACTACAGCGTCGTCTGCAAACGGCATTAATTTACATCTTCATTTGTTAAAAAAATGGAGCACATCACACACACACACACACACACACACACACACACACACAGAAAAGTTATTGCAAGTGCAATAAAAATGTCGCAAGAAACAGGCCGATACTTTATCAATGCACCTGATCAACGAGCATAAAGTCAAACGTGCATAAAAGTGACATTTTAATCTGAATTCTGGAATTTCTCAGTTCAGTTAACGACTGCAGATAAACTCTAACCTTTTATCCTTGAAGCCTTTTATCACTTAAATGTGATGAGTGTAAACTTGTAAACCAAGATTTCTCCTCTGCACCAGCAGCAGGGGTCAAAGGTCACGAGTCACGGTCAGTATTTATAGCAGAAATATTACTTACAGCAGAAATGTTCTATTAGTTTCCAGTCAGATATCAATTAAGAGTTTATATTATACAATTATACTACACATAAATACTTTAAATGAAACTCTACACCCTAGAAAACAATAGTACAGAATCTAAGACACAGCTTTTCCATATTCTTATATATTTAGTAGCATAATATTCTGATTTATAATGATGTTGTTGGTGGTCACCATCGTCTGTAGAAATGGAGGAAACCGCTGTTTTATGGCGTTTCCACACTCTTAAAAAGCAGAGTTCTACCTCTGCAGCAGGTGGTTCTGCAGCAGGAAAACATCAATATGGACGATGCAAAACGCAGCAGGAGACATGCACGACTCTCATTAAGGTTTAATTCAACACCTCAAAGTGAGGTTTTATGAAACATCGTCATTCTGCTGGTTTTTATGAAGCAGCGTTCACCACAGAGGAGGAAAGCCATCAACAACCAACCAACGTCTTCCATTTCAAGTTTTCCACAAAAAGAGAAAAGAGGGAACCAGGATCACGTCTTAAATATAAGTTATGAATAAAAACTCATTAAAACATATTTAATTCTCCTATAAATCCAGTAACGACAGTTGGTTTTCAGTCCGCCTGAGAACTGCCAACAGCAATAATTCTACTTCACAACCCTCAACACCACAGCCAGGATACTGCAGTAGTACTGTGAGTAGTACTTTTACTTTAAGGAGGAGGAGGGGGAAGGTGAAGAGGAGGAAGAGGAGGATGAAGAGGAGGACTTCATCGTCATGATGAGTTAGTAGTAGTATTAGTAGCAGCAGTAACGAGGCTGAAAGTGTTTGATTAAAACGTCTGAACATGAAGCTCTATAATAAGCTGCTGTACGCTCTATTATAGGCTGCTGTACGCTCTATTATAGGCTGCTCTACGCTCTATTATAAGCTGCTCTACGCTCTATTATAAGATGCTGTACGCTCTATTATAGGCTGCTCTACGCTCTATTATAAGCTGCTGTACGCTCTATTATAAGATGCTGTACGCTCTATTATAAGCTGATGTACGCTCTGTTATAGGCTGCCGTACGCTCTATTATAAGCTGCTCTACGCTCTATTATAAGATGCTGTACGCTCTATTATAAGCTGCTCTACGCTCTATTATAAGATGCTGTACGCTCTATTATAAGCTGCTCTACGCTCTATTATAAGATGCTGTACGCTCTATTATAAGCTGCTCTACGCTCTATTATAAGATGCTCTACGCTCTATTATAAGCTGCTGTACGCTCTATTATAAGCTGCTCTACGCTCTATTATAAGATGCTGTACGCTCTATTATAAGCTGATGTACGCTCTGTTATAGGCTGCCGTACGCTCTATTATAAGCTGCTCTACGCTCTATTAAAAGATGCTGTACGCTCTATTATAGGCTGCTCTACGCTCTATTATAAGCTGCTGTACGCTCTATTATAAGCTGCTGTACGCTCTATTATAAGCTGCTGTACGCTCTATTATAAGATGCTGTACGCTCTATTATAAGCTGATGTACGCTCTATTATAGGCTGCCGTACGCTCTATTATAAGCTGCTCTACGCTCTATTATAAGATGCTGTACGCTCTATTATAGGCTGCTGTATGCTCTATTATAGGCTGCCGTACGCTCTATTATAAGCTGCTCTACGCTCTATTATAAGCTGCTCTACGCTCTATTATAAGATGCTGTACGCTCTATTATAGGCTGCTGTACGCTCTATTATAGGCTGCTGTACAATCTATTATAAGCTGCTCTACGCTCTATTATAAGCTGCTGTACGCTCTATTATAGGCTGCTGTATGCTCTATTATAGGCTGCTGTACAATCTATTATAAGCTGCTCTACGCTCTATTATAAACTGCTGTACGCTCTATTATAAGCTGATGTACGCTCTATTATAGGCTGCTCTACGCTCTATTATAAGATGCTGTACGCTCTATTATAGGCTGCTCTACACTCTATTATAAGATGCCGTACGCTCTATTATAGGCTGCTGTACGCTCTATTATAGGCTGCTGTACGCTCTATTATAGGCTGCTGTACAATCTATTATAAGCTGCTGTACGCTCTATTATAAGCTGCTGTACGCTCAATTATAAACTGCTCTACGCTCTATTATAAACTGCTCTACGCTCTATTATAAGCTGCTCTACGCTCTATTATAAGCTGCTCCACGCTCTATTATAAACTGCTGTACGCTCTATTATAAGATGTTGTACGCTCTATTATAAGATGCTGTACGCTCTATTATAAGCTGCTGTACGCTCTATTATAAGCTGCCGTACGCTCTATTATAAACTGCCGTACGCTCTATTATAAACTGTCGTACGCTCTATTATAAGCTGCTGTACGCTCTATTATAAACTGCCGTACGCTCTATTATAAGCTGCCGTACGCTCTATTATAAGCTGCTCTACGCTCTATTATAGGCTGCTCTACGCTCTATTATAAGCTGCTCTACGCTCTATTATAAGCTGCTCTACGCTCTATTATAAGCTGCTCTACGCTCTATTATAGGCTGCTGTACGCTCTATTATAAACTGCTGTACGCTCTATTATAGGCTGCTGTACGCTCTATTATAAACTGTCGTACGCTCTATTATAAGCTGCTGTACGCTCTATTATAAACTGCTGTACGCTCTATTATAAGCTGCTGTACGCTCTATTATAGGCTGCTCTACGCTCTATTATAAGCTGCTCTACGCTCTATTATAAGCTGCTGTACGCTCTATTATAAACTGCTGTACGCTCTATTATAAACTGTCGTACGCTCTATTATAAGCTGCTCTACGCTCTATTATAAACTGCTGTACAATCTATTATAAACTGCTGTACGCTGTATTATAAACTGCTCTACGCTCTATTATAAGATGCTCTACGCTCTATTATAAGCTGCTGTACGCTCTATTAGCTGCTGTAATATGAGCCGCGTGTGTGTGTGTGAGCTGGCACGCCGTGGGGTCAAGCTCATTCTGTAAAGACAAAACACTCTGCGAACGCCGTCGAGGACTCAGCAGCGCTGCTGCTTCTACTGAACACAAAATTATAAAATCAGAGATGAATATAAAAGGACTTTTAAATGACAAGAAACCAACAAAAACCACAAAATCTACATTGAACATACATACACTGAATGGTTTTAAAGCTGTATTTTAAACAGTTTTGGACTTTCTGATCTTGTCAGTGATTATTGGTTCTAAATAGATTTCAAGTAATTGTAAAGATTTGTTCCTGGTTTTTGTGTATTTTTTCCCATTTGGACATACATTGATTTTTGAGTGAAAAAAAGGGTAAAATCCTGATGTTTAGCATTTTTAACATTGTAATGATCTAATAATGATGTAATAATGATGGTAATAATTACCGTAATAAATGTGTTAAATAGTGATGTAATAATTATGATAATAGAGATGTGATAATGATGTTAATACTGCTGTAATAATGATGTATTAATGATGCTCGTGACATTTCCTGCTTTTATCAACAGTAGTTTCTGTTTTATCAAATATTCTGATGGTAAAATAAAGCTCTGGTGTTGTGTGGACGTTGGTGTCTGTGAGTCATTAGATGTTCTTAGCTGTATTAGTAGTTGCAGCAACAGCAGTATTAATAGTAGTGACAGCAGCAGGAGTAGTAGTAGTAGTAGTACTGATAGTAGCAGTAGTAATAATAGTAGTATTAATAGCAGTATAATTAGTAGAAGTAGTATTACTATTACTAGTATTATTACTAGCACTATTACTCGTATTACTAGCAAGATTATTAGTAGGATTACTAGTAGTAACAGTAGTAGTAACAGTGGTAGTAACAGTAGTATTATTACATCAGTGTTGCAGCTAAATGAGTTTGCTGTTGATGTTTACTCTAATACATCGTCACTGATCAAATATACTGAGCAGGAAAAAGCAGCAGGCAGCACAGCTGATGAAACACACACACACACACACACACACACACGAACAAACACACACACACACACACACACGCTTAACGCCAGGGGGCGGAGATCAGAAAAAGGCACGAGAAGTCGTCCTCATGTCGGTGACGTTTGTAAACCCCCATCTCACACACACACACACACACACACGCACACACACACGCACACACACACACAGACACACACACACACGCACACACACACACACACACACACACCCTGAGGAGACCTCTGACCACTAATCGGTGCTGACAAGCAGCAGCGAGCGAAGCTTCAAATCTCCGTCCTGAAGCTTCTTTCTGTTTTCCTGCTTCTTCTCCTCCGTTACTGAAGGACCAGACGGGTCCGGTCGGCCCGGCCGTGACCCCGGCCGTGACCCCGGACCGTGACCCCGGCCGTGACCCCGGGAGCGGGTCTGGGGACCGGAGCCGCTCCACTGTGCCTGAGGTGGGCCGCAAGTATGGGAAAAAAATAAAATACAATAAAATAAAAAATTTAAAAAAAAGAAGTGAGGTTGACCAGAAAGCTCTCACAGAACTCAGACGCAGGAACCAGCTGACCCCTGACCCCTGACCCCTGACCCAGAGTCGGAAAACAGGACCTGAGAGGAGCCGGCAACGTCAGGACTGTGGAAATGTCACGAAACGACTGAAAACACGAATAAAGATATTTTTCCAGTCAGTTTGAAGCTGGAATCTAGATTTTAGTGGTAAAATGGTTACGACTCGTTTTCTAGATGCAGCACATGATGGTGACCAAAGTGGGTCCACGGACCCCTCAGGGGTCGTTGAAGAGGTGTCAGAGGGTCCCCCAGAAAAATGTCATTTATTTCTACTATAATTCCACAATGACAGAACGTAGGATCATTTGTATGAAGAACTGCTATAATTTAAAATAAATAAACACATTGAATAATTATTTATTTCCAACTTTGTGTATTTTTCCATTTGCACATGATTGATTCAATTTAGTTTATTTAAAAAAAACATATTTATAAATTCAGGTGAAAATGAATAAAGTGAATGATGCGTGAATAAATATTTTTAAAAAATAAATAAAATGGATCAAATAATTGCAAAAATACACTAATTTAATCAATTAAATGTTCAATTAAATAAATATGGATATTTACTGTTATATTTTTATACCGAGGAAATTATTTTTTAATCAATAATTAAAAAATGAAAATAAAACAAATACATTTATGAATTAAATGGAAAATTTGACATCTTTTTTACAATTTATCATCTATTATTTATTTTCTATTATTGGTGTTTTCCATTTTATATATTGGTGAAAATGGAATAATCGAACAAAGAAATACATTTAAAAATTAATAAAATGGAAAATTTAAATAAATGGGAAATAATACCCAAATAAATTAATTTTGAATTTTTTTAAATAAATGGAAAATTGGATAAATATGGATATTTATTGGTATATTTATTAATGAACTGACCTATTTTTTTCTATTATTGGTGTAATATCTTTCCTCTGCACATGAAGTGATTTAATTTTAAATTGTATTTTCCATTTTATACATTAATGTGAAAATTAAGTAAGTGAATAAAGAAAAATACATTTAAAAATGGATGAATAAAATGAAAAAATATAATTAAATGGGAGAAAAATACACAAATATATTATTTAATATTTTAAATAAATGCAAAATTCAATACATATGGATATTTACTGGTATATTTATTATACTATATTAGATTGTGACATTTTCTCCAGAATTTTAGGCCTCAGGTTTATGACTCTTTTATAAAACTTTTATAAAACTTCCTAAAGCATGAATCTTATCGATGTGTCCGAGGTTTATTTTTCCTGAGTTTCAGGGTCTTTGTGGAAAAAAAGTTTGAGAACCGCTGCTCTGGACCTCGTGCATGCACACACACACATACACACACACACACACACATGCACACACACACACACACACACACACACACACACGCACACACACACACACACACACAGTGTGGTTTTTCCTCCACTGAGGTTCCCACACTGAGCTTTCTATGTTCCCAAACACAGCGTCTGTTGAGGCCTGCAGCATGGGGGTCGCCGGCCGGCTGCAGGACTTCAGGATGGGGGGGGGGGGGGGGGGGGGGGGGGGTATCAAGAGACAGCCCATGTTTTTCCCCATTTATTTATTTACTACTGCACCGCCTGTAGAAAGTGTGTATTCCTGTAGAACATATATATTATGTTGATCTATTGGATGCAGCTGATTTTTTACCTGTTAATTCCCAGTAAATGTCATAACATATATATACACATACATATATAATATGAAAACTAAAGGCAAACATTGATTCTAAATGTCCATCCATCCATAAAACGATAGATTCTGGATTTCCTGAGGGTCAGTGAACGTGTCTTGGAGTTTCAGCGTTTAGTTTATAGAAAGAAGAAAAGACGGCAGCAGTGAAGTTTTCTTATTCTACTGGCAGATAATTTATCTTATTTTTGCTTCTTTTCCTGATTTTGGATAGTTTAAAAAAAAAACAAAGCCCTATTTTAGCTTTTAGGTAAAGTTATTTGAAATTCTGGTGTGTACAGGAGGTAAAAAAAGAACTTTCTACAAAAAGTAAATTTTCGGTAAAATTCTTTATTCACGGCAGCACGTGAAGTTTTCTCAGGAAGTTTGTAGTTTTGTGGTTTTACGGCCACAGTAGCCTGTGTTAGTGAGGAATAAAGCAGCAGCTGAACCAGGAAACTTACTTTAAAACACGGGTCTGCTGCTTATGAGGCAAGAACACTACCCCCTACACCCTCCTACAGGACTTTAAGTTTTAATTATAATAATAATGGTTTAACTATGCATCCAAACAATTTAACAGAAAAGAAAAGTTATAGGAAAATGATAGTTCACGTATAATCAGTCATCAAGATGATCAAATCTGATTCCATCTTAAAACCTTAATTATGCTTCTTAATTCTTATCTGAAGGGGCCCACGGACATTTAGTAGTTTCCAGAGTTCATAGCTACGTCCCTGTGCAGAGTAAAAGATTCAGTTTTCAGCTTCAACATGATTTTTTCTTCACGTGATGGAGGGGGAACAGATTTTTTTTCATTCAACAGTTTTACCTTTATCCAACGAACTCGCTGCAGAAAACAGGAACAGGAACAACGAGCATGTGACAAAACAACGAGCGACAGTCAGAGCGGTTTCCTTCCTGTTCCTCCACTCGTGTTGTCACTGTCTGCTTCTGCCTTTCACTTCTAGTGGTGGGGGGGGGGGGGGGGGGGGGGGGGGGGGGGGAGGGCTACCCCCTAGGTGCAGTGATAGCCCTGTGGGTAGGTCGGGGGGGGTCAGGGGGGGGGTCACACTGCAGAGACCAGACCCGGTGGCGAGGCCTGGCTCCGCCCCCCATGCTCAGCAGGCTGTGAAAGCCTCAGTGTCCTTGCGTGGACCCCCCCACCCCACCCCCCACATCAGGGCTACGAGCCGCCGCCACCGTTTAAACGTCTGTAGATGTCTTGACCAAAACAAGATATTTGTGTTTTATTTATATGAATTTAAGGTAAATTTTGCTGCAGAAAAGGTTTTAAGAAACAACTCAACTGGGATTAAACTGGAAGATACAGTGTTTGGTTTTCACTATATATATATATATATATATATATGCACATATATATACACATATACATATATACATACATACATACACATATATACATATACATACATATATATATGTGTGTGTGTATATATATGTGTATATATATGTGTAAAAACTGAGGTGAAATACTATTGTACAAGTGAAAGAATCAAGTAATCCCTTGTATTGTAGGGGTATGAATCATTTTGGGCTTAAGTGCACATAGACACACACACACACACACACACACACACACATACATACATATGAATTTATTTTTGGTATCTTATTTAATGTTTTTGAATGATTATGGTCAATTTAATATTTTTAATCTGATGTATTTTCTTAAGATCATTCTACTCAATATTGGAGTAATTGTGCCCAAAAACAGAATCATTTCACCTGGTTTTAATTATGAATATTTGAGTGTATTTAAATGGGAAATCAAATGAGAATTTGCTGAATTTTTACATCTTACGCTGCAAAAAATGAAATTTTAAGCTGTGAAAATATCTTGTTAAATTATCTTGTACAATTAGACAAATATTGAGTAGAATTATTTAAGGCAGATAAATAGATTTTTATCTTAATAATTCTACTCAATATTACTACACATACTCAAAAATTTGATATTATCACATGTAGTTCAGTTTTTCAGCTAAAACCTGAAGGTGTGTGCAGCATTTACAGGTGAGATAAACCCTGAGGTGACGCTTTACTTGTGTTCTCGACTAGAGAAAGAGGAAACGGGATAAAACCATCAGAGGAGACGGGAAGGAACAGCATGAGATGGGATGGATGGGGGAGGGGGGTCTTTTCTCACACACTGAGCTGTGAAATGAATGAACCTGGATCCTCACACACCAAACCTCCATCACAAGGTGAGATCCAGGTGGAAAAACTAAAAGAACCTTTGAACGAGCTCCAGATGTGACGAGTGATCCCAGGATGATGTTTGAGTGTTTCACCTTGTTGTTTCATTCATGCATCTGTGGCTCCATTTTATGAGAATAAGGGAATAATTACTGCAGTAAATTAGCTTAAAATGAGCTGACTCGTCATTTCTCAATATTTTATTCAAATCAACAACATTCACAATCATCATATCGTGTTTTTAGTCCAGTATTGAGTAGAATTATCTATATTTTTCCCTAATCAAGGTCAATTTGGTCTTGAAACTTGAAAAAAACTAAACTATCATTAGAATTCTACTTAATATTGGGCTAATTTTTACTGAAAACAAGACAATTTTACATGTTGAGATTTGAGTTTTTGCAGTAAAGAAGCTGCAAACCTGAAAACTTCAGCAGGTTTTGCTGCAATTCATCTAATAAGTAGAATTATCTACAGACAATCCGTCTTATTTCAATCTTTATTTATTTACAAAGTCTTTTAAGCAAATGTTAGTCAAACTAAATATTTTTATCTGTTAAATGATGCCATTTAAAAAAACAGATGAAAATCTTGACTCTATTTAAGTTGGAATTTAGATGAGAATTTGTGTAATTTCTCCATCTTACACAGCAAAAACTCACATTTTAACACGTTTATATTTAACATGTAACAATCAGTCCAATTTTTAGTAGAATTATCTTAATACACTGGTAGATAACATAGTTTTCTTGATTTCAGTCAATTTAATATATTTTTCAAGAAAATGTATAAAACTAAATTTATAAATATTACCAGCTTAAAATATCTTTTTGGTACAAAACTTGTTTTTACATTTATGTTTTAATCAAATACTGGAGACACGTCTCCTTTTAATACATTTAAGGCAATTTACTGTAAAATTTATTGTAAATATTTTTATAGCATATTTACAGTAAATGTTCTGTAAATATTTACTGTAAATTTACTCGAAATATTTACTGTAAATTTACTCGAAATATTTAATGTAAATTTATGGTAAACACTTTACAGTACAGCAGAACTGTTTGGTTTCTCTCCATTCCACCACACATTGTAAATATTTACTGTAGATTTTCTGTAAATTTACTCGAAATATTTACTGTAAATTTTCTGTAAATTTACTGTAAATATTTACTGTAAATTTACTGTAAATATTTACTGTAAATTTTCTCGAAATATTTAATGTAAATATTTATTGTAAATTTACAGTAAAATTTATTGTAAATATTTTTTAAAGGATTTTTACAGTAAATTTGCAAACAAGCTTAAACAGTCTCCTGAATTGAAAAGAACCTCAACATGGGATAAAAACATGTCTCTTTCTTATTGACGGCTTGTTTTTTTGCAGTTTTACTATTGAATTTAAGGTATTTTGTGTTTTTAAACCAATCAGCATCTTGATGATTAAAAAAATACAGAAAAACATCAAATCTGACGCGTCGGTCTGTCGGGGAAAAGATTAAACTCGTGTTAGGATTTGTGGCTCTATTAATAAAATGAAGTGATGCACATGAACAGGCGCGGTGTGTGTGTGTGTGTGTGTGTGTGTGTGTGTGTGTGTGTGTGTGTGTGTGGGCAGAAACAACATGTCTGAATACAGCAGGAGGGAAACTCCCTCTGTGTAAATGTAGGACTGAAACGCGATGAAACGCGATACTCCATCAGCTGTGATTTACATAAACATACAACACACACACACACACACACACACACACACACACACACACACACACACACGATTTATAGGGAATCTTGATGTTAAACTAGCTCGATGACGTAACTGACTGCAGCCGTTCATCTTCCAATAATGACTATAATTAAGAGCAGTGTAAAGACGCAGCTACAGACGTGACGGACGCATCACGACCTGTTGTCTGCGTCTCCAAACCCTGATAAATCTGTTTATTATTCACCTCCAGGTCCATAAAACCGTTAAAAACGATTAAATGTGCATCAATACGATGGTTATCTGCTTCACACACTGTCTCAGCTGTAAACATCAATATATATCACTGAATGTGTTCATCCCTCACTAAAAGTAGTCCCAAAAAAACAAAAAATCTCTTTTTAAAAATTCTCTGAAATTATCCATCCATCCATTGTCTATCCCGCTTATTCCCTTTCGGGGTCGCAGGGGTCTGCTGGAGCCTATCCCAGCGCGTTAAGGCGAGAGGCAGGGATACACCCCAGATGGTCGCCAGCCAATCGTGGGGCACACACACCATTCACACACCATTCACTCTCACACTCACACCTATGGGCAATTTAGAGTTTACCAATTAACCTGAGCATGTTTTTTGTATTGTGGGAGGAAACCGGAGTACCCGGTGAAAACCCACGCAGACACGGGGAGAACATGCAAACTCCACACAGAAAGGCCCCAGACCCAGGCCCAAGGCGGTCTTGAACCTGCGACCTTCTTGCTGTGAGGCAACAGTGCTACCCACCGCACCACCGTGTCGCCCTCTCTGAAATTAATGAACATTAAATAAGAAACATAGAATATTAATGAGCCGTTTATATAGAGGGTGATTTTAGGGTTAGAGGGTTCTCAACGTGTGGTCCAGGACCCCCCACGGGTCCTTGAGAAGGTACCAGGGGGTCCCAGGAAAAAGGAGAATCATTTATTTCACTGTAATTACACAATAAAAGAATGTAGGACTGCTAGAATCTAACATATTTACTGAATTTAGTATTTATTTGCTATTATTTATGCATTATTTTATATATTAAGGTGAAAATGAAAAATAATAAATACATTTATAAAATAATAAAGAAAATGGAAAATCAAATAAATGTGAATATAATACACAAAAAATATTGTATAAATTAATTAATCAGAATTATTATTAGAATAATAATAATATTAGAATAAATATGGTATATATATAGTAATAATTTATTTTAATTATGGCAGTTTAAGTCCTTTAGTTTTGTTTTACTACTATAAAACAGGTTTGTGTTGTAGTTTTAATAACTTTAACAGTTCTTCTATAAACAGCAGAATTCCTCCATCACAATGGTTTTAGTCTTAAACTGATTATTTTAATTAGTGACGCCAAAAGTAGGAAGATTATTCTTTAAAAAGATCAGCGGTGATGAGGAAATAAACTACACGTGCAGTAAAATATGATCAAATCTGAGTTTTATAGACGTGAAATCACAAGGCTTTTTTTCAGTCAAAACTGAAAACAGATTTATTGTTTCATAACCTGCACGTTTTGTTGTTTCCACATAAAACAGAAGTTTAGTTAAAGTTAAACTAAACTCAAACATAGAATAGAATAGAATAGATTAACTTTATTATCCCACAACGGGGAAATTTGTGTGTTACTGCAGCGTTACAGATAAAGAAAAAGAAAAATAAAGTTGAAACATCAGCATCACATCTGTGTTTAGTTGACAAGTCGCCAACAGTTGTTCCAGATGTTTTATTTTCTGTCATTTTTATTTATTTTATTTTCTTGTTTGCTGCTGTTGAAGCTGAAACTGAAGCTTGTTTTAATCCAGAGTGTGTCACACAGGTAAAGACGTATAGTGTGTGTGTGTGTGTGTTTGTGTGTGTGTGTGTGTGTGTGTGTGTGTTTAAACACTCAAACACTCGTCAAACCGCATCTTTCTCATCACAGTTTGTATGAATCCATGTTTTCAACAACAATTAAAACGACTTATTAATGTTCAATGAGTCAAAGCAGAAGGTTCAGAAACCTGAGGTGACACACACACACACACACACACACACACACACACACACACACACACACACCTGTACATACTTGCGAGGATAAGAGCTTGTTAATCCAGAGGTGAGATGAATAGCAGCACTGTGTGTGTGTGTGTGTGTGTGTGTGTGTGTGTGTGTGTGTGTGTGTGTGTGTGTTTTCAGTAGGGGGGGGCCAACCTGATCCGGCACAAAGACCGGTTCAGTTCTGCTGCTCTGGACCAGGATAAAAATACACAGCAGTGGAAAATAGAACAGAAGCAGCTTTATGCTGGAGACGCGTTTTATGTGCTTTTATTTTGAAAATCTACACCTGGGCTGCTCGATTATGGGAAAAAAAATCAGGATTATTTCAGTCAATATTGAAATCAGGGTTAATTTTTAGTTACACAAAGAATAATTCAGCATGAGCAAGTTTGTGATACCAAAACTATTAACTATCAATAATAAACTATTAACTATAGATGAAGTATTAACTATGAAAAATTACGAGTTTTTTAGGATCTTCTCTGCTGTGTTGTGCATTTTGTTTCTAATACACTAGAATAATAAAAACAGCATCTTCCTGTCTGTGCAGACCACCACCTCCACTTGTTCTTCCTAATAAAGGAGGAACAATGACGATGTTTTCAGATGGAAAGAAAACATGAGAAAATAATGTTTGAAGGACGAATGTGAGAAAACAGATTGTCAGTAAAGAGATTCCTGCTTCTGCAACTATAAATCAACACTTGTTAATATCCAGAATTACAGCTGCAGCGTTGAGTCATTACATTAATCAGCTATTTTTATAATTGAGTCATTTTTTTTAAAGAAGAAATCCTATATTTTACACTATTTGATGAACCAAATGACCAATCAGAACAGTTGTTAGTTGCAACTTTAATAAAGAATATGAACACTTTTGCAGTACATAATGAGGTCAAGGGTAAAAATGGAATAATTAGTTGATCAATTGATTAGTTGCCAACTATCACATTAATTACAAACTATTTTGATAACTGCTTAATTGATTAGAGTCATTCTTTAATTAGAAAATGTTGAGATGTGAGGATGTGAGGACGTAAAGACGTGGGGACGTAAACATGTGGGGACGTAAAGATGTGGGGATGTAAAGACGTGGGGATGTAAAAATGTGGGGATGTAAAGACGTGGGGACTTAAAGACGTGGGGACGTAAACATGTGGGGATGTAAAGATGTGGGGACGTAAACATGTGGGGATGTAAACATGTTGGGATGTGAAAATGTGGGGATGTAAAGATGTAAAGATGTGGGGATGTAAAGATGTGGGGATGTAAAGATGTGGGGACGTAAACATGTGGGGACGTAAACATGTGGGGACGTAAACATGTGGGGATGTAAACGTGGGGATGTAAAGATTTAAAGATGTGGGGATGTAAAGATGTGGGGATGTAAAGATGTGGTGACGTGGGGACGTGTCCCTGACGTTACGTCCTGACATCAGAGAACATGATGCGTCATCATGAAGCCAGACGACCTCCACAGAACTAATAGAGAACTAATAAAGAAACCGTTGATATCACAGCGGATATAACGTCCTCTGGAGGAATTAGTGACATCACACAGACAAGGATTCACAGCAGAGCTGCCATCATTACTTTCAACTACCACATTAATCACCAACTATTTAATAACAGATTCATTGACGTGAGTCATTCCTTAATTAGAAAACAGAGCAGAGTCCATGTTCTTTTGTTTTAACGTAGTATTAGACTTTCCTGATCTGGACAGATTCACTGAGCTGAGGCCAGTGTTTTACTAGTGTATAAACATGTGGGGATATAAAGATGTGGGGACGTAAAGATGTGGGGATGTAAACATGTGGGGATGTAAACATGTGGGGATGTAAAGATGTGGGGACGTAAAGATGTGGGGATGTAAAGATGTGGGGATGTAAAAATGTGGGGATGTAAAGACGTGGGGACGTAAACATGTGGGGGTGTAAAGATGTGGGGATGTAAACATGTGGGGATGTAAACATGTGGGGATGTAAAGATGTGGGGACGTAAACATGTGGGGATGTAAACATGTGGGGATGTAAACATGTGGGGATGTAAACATGTGGGGATGTAAAGATGTGGGGACGTAAACATGTGGGGATGTAAAGATGTGGGGATGTAAAGATGTGGGGATGTAAAGATGTGGGGACGTAAACATGTGGGGATGTAAAGATTTAAAGATGTGGTGATGTAAACATGTGGGGATGTAAACATGTGGGGATGTAAACATGTGGGGATGTAAAGATTTAAAGATATGGTGATGTAAACATGTGGGGATGTAAACGTGGGGATGTAAAGATTTAAAGATGTGGGGATGTAAACATGTGGGGACGTAAACATGTGGGGACGTAAAGATGTGGGGATGTAAAGATGTGGGGATGTAAAGATGTGGGGATGTAAACATGTGGGGATGTAAAGATGTGGGGATGTAAAGATTTAAAGATGTGGTGATGGAAACATGTGGGGATGTAAACGTGGGGATGTAAAGATTTAAAGATGTGGGGATGTAAACATGTGGGGACGTAAACATGTGGGGACGTAAAGATGTGGGGATGTAAAGATGTGGGGATGTAAAGATGTGGGGATGTAAACATGTGGGGATGTAAAGATGTGGGGATGTAAAGATTTAAAGATGTGGTGATGGAAACATGTGGGGATGTAAACGTGGGGATGTAAAGATTTAAAGATGTGGTGATGGAAACATGTGGGGACGTAAACATGTGGGGACGTAAACATGTGGGGATGTAAACATGTGGGGACGTAAACATGTGGGGATGTAAACATGTGGGGATGTAAACATGTGGGGACGTAAAGATGTAAACATGTAAACATGTGGGGATGTAAAGATGTGGTGACGTGGGGACGTGTCCCTGACGTTACGTCCTGACATCAGAGAACATGATGCGTCATCATGAAGCCAGACGACCTCCACAGAACTAATAGAGAACTAATAAAGAACCCGTTGATATCACAGCGGATATAACGTCCTCTGGAGGAATTAGTGACATCACACAGACAAGGATTCACAGCAGAGCTGCCATCATTACTTTCAACTACCACATTAATCACCAACTATTTAATAACAGATTCATTGACGTGAGTCATTCCTTAATTAGAAAACAGAGCAGAGTCCATGTTCTTTTGTTTTAACGTAGTATTAGACTTTTCTGATCTGGACAGATTCACTGAGCTGAGGCCAGTGTTTTACTAGTGTAGAACAAACCTCAGTGATTCCACTGGTCCAGTTAAACTCTGCTGAACTTTGACAGAAGAGAAACCATGAAAAAACGATGTGGTCACACACGTTGTTTAAAGGCCACGCAAATATGAAGGTTTTCCTCCTCCTTCCTCAGTGTGCGGTTTCACCCTAAAGGCTGTTTCCACATTCATCAGTGAATGTGAAGATTTTAATGTTTTAATATCAAGGAAATGATAGTTTAACTAACTAACTCATGCTATCAACTAGTTTTATGTTCAATGTGGATTCAATATTTAACATTGAGCATTCTGTTTGGTCCCAGCATTGGATATTTGGTGTCAAAAACAGCACAAAAATCATGATTTTTATAAAAATAAACACTTTAAATGGAATAAAATGTCAAGAAACCAACATGAACATAACATGAACGTCTTCAGAGACCTGGTGAGTCCTGTTGAAACTGGATTTTTAAGAGTTTTTGACTTTCTCATCTTGTCAAATATGATTTTTTCACTGATTCCATTGTCATTGACAAGATAATAGAGTTCAGATAATTCACATAAGACACACAAGGAGATTTATTTTATACAACCTTAAAACACAGTAGGAGGAGTCACTGTGAAAATATCAGCTTCACTGTGTGTGTATATATATATATACATATATACACACACACACACACACACATATATACATACGTATATATACACATATATATATACATAAATACATATATATGTATATTTACATATGTATATATATATACACACATACATATATATGTATGTATATACACATACACATATAGATACACATGTATATATATATATATACACAATAAAAGAAGT